>UESW01001547.1:291744-427010 GCA_900491605.1 Calamus simplicifolius | reverse complement strand
GAGGGCTAGAAGCTTGGGTTGGAAACTTGGTCCTATGTGACCTATTGGAGTGGAACCTTTACTCCTTCCACCCCTGCCCCTTTGATTGTCGGACGCTTGTCGCTTAGCATCCTGAAATGATTACCGCTTCTATACACCAGGGCGACTTATTGGGGTCTTAAAAGCGTTTTATTGTTATCAGTTCTAGGATATTAAATGTGAAACTAAATTGATCCTATCCTAAATCCATTCAAAGTAAACTCAATCAGATTGGATCCATTTTTGTACAACATATATCTAATATTCAACAGCTAATTTTTTAATTATATTTAATAAAAAATATATATATAATATTTATTAATAAATTTAATACTTAAGATTTTTTAATAAAAATGATAGGCAACTTAAAATGCATGTGATATATTAGGTTCAATCCCTTCTTAGCCCATTGGTTCTATATGAAAGTTGGAATTAGGAACTTTAATTGCACCATATTTCCTTGTATACGGTAACACTCCTCCATCATGGTTTTAAAAATCAGATCGAATCAGCCAATCGAATCAGTCCAACCAAAAATCGATCATCAGTCCGTTCCAATTTTATTATTAAAGTTAACTTTTATATAACCCGATGAAAATCAAAACATTCGCTAAACCAATCGAGTTCTAAAGAATCAGTTCAACCCCGATTTTTAAACTTTAAAATTTTTAATTACTATATTTAATATTTCATAGCAACAAAAGGTCATCATGCATATAATGCTGATAATATTTTTAAAATTTTATATAATATATTTTTTTATTATATAAATATATTTATTATTTATATATGGTATATTATATATTATAATATAAAATTAATAATATTACTAATATACCATAAATATATGTTATGCATTATATATATATATTATACATATTTATTAAATACTATTAATATATTAATTATTAATTATTAAATATTATAATATATAATAATTCTTATATATTAAATACCATATCTTGTGAATTGTAAGGTAGCACCTGGCATTTAATTCTTGAGAATCCAACTAGTGGTTTAGAAGATCGTTTTGCGTGAAGGAACATCAGCCATCTGTGTCATCTGACTTGATGAATAAACTTTTTAGTGTTGGGTTTATTTAAATTATTTATTCTTGTTTGCCATAAAAGCAGTCCGTCCATTCGCTTGAGGTCCAAAGAAAAGAAAAGAAACCGCTAAAAATAGAAGACACACTATTTTACAATAAACTAAAATTTCATATTTACCCATGGCTGATTTGTGTGGCCCAAATATCTTTTTAATACTTTTAAGATAGGATTTTTTTTCATATAACAAACTTGGAAAAAAAAATAGAATCATAAATATCATATACAATTTCTTTTACTTTTTTAATATTTTAAAATTTAATTCAAACTGAATCGAATTTGAATTTAAAAAAATATTCAAAAAATATTTTTAAAAAAATATATATTACTTTATTTTAATGCTTATAGCTTTTATTATATTTTATTTTAAAAAATTATAAACATAACTTATTTTTTATTTTTTTTATAAAATTAAATTTATTTTAATTTTAGATCATATTTAAATAAAAAAATAGTTTTCATGCCCGATGTTCCGTGTGTCACTAAGGCAGTGATTTCACTATCCTCAGACGATCATTTGTATTCACGTGGTTGGCCTCCAAGCGTGTCGTCTAGTCTATTTTAGTCCAAGCAGGGCCCGTGATGACTCAGTATCTAGCGTTGGGCTCTTACTGTTGACGAAAGGAAATTAAATCAATCACGTGAGATGGAGAGTAGAGAGAGAGAGAGGGAAAAACGTACCTCCTGCTAAGTGATGTGCATTACGTTGTGGAGTCTCTTAGATCCAAAGACAAATTAATGCGATGAAGTTTTGAGTCAGATGACAAGGGCTTCAATGATGGGATCGAGTTACAGGCACATGCCTATCCCATTCGAAATTTATTTGCAACATTCCTCTGTTAATGCTTGCCTTTTAGCATCCCTGAAATGATCACCAAAATGGGCTTCTATGCACCAAGGGCAACTAATTGGGGTCCTTAAAAGCGTTTTATTGTCCATTCAATATTAGTTCTAGGATATTGAATGTGAAACTAATTTGATCATATCCTAAATCCGTTCAAAGTAAACTCAATCAAATTGGATCCATTTTTTGTGCAACATATATCTAATATTCAACAACTAATTTTTTTAATTATGTATATATATATATATATATATATATATATATATATATATATATATATATATATAACAATTATTAATAATTTAATACTTAAGATTTTTTAATAAAATGATAGGCAACTTAAGATGTATGTGAATATTAGGTTCAGTCTCTACTTAGCCCATTGGTTTACGAAATTTGGAATCAGGAACTTTAATTGCACCACATTTCCTTGCATACTGCAACACTCCTCCATCATGGTTTTGAAAATTGGATCGGGTCATCCAATCAAACTGGTCTAACCAAAACCATTCATCAATTTGATCCGATTGTATTATTAAAGTTAACTTTTATATAACCAAGTGAAAATCAAAAATTCCATTGAACCGGTCGAGTTCTGAAGAATCGGTTCAACCCTGGTTTTTAGACTTTTAGTTTTCATAAATAAAATTAGGGTTGGTTTTTTTGGATTTTTAATTTTTACTTCGGTTTGCACTTAAAAAACAACCCATCTATAATTTTAAAAATATTTTTCTATAGTTTTAATATTATATAAAATTTTCTTGAATAGATATATAAGTTTAAAGATATTTTTCTATAGTTTGATATTTATATTTTATTATTTCTATATTATTAAATTAAAATTAATTATGACATCATTTGGTCCAATCAAATCGGTTTATCCATTCGAACCGATTGACCTACAACTCAAATGCCAAGCCGGTTTGTTGTTCGATCCAGTTTTCAAAATAGTATCCTCCATTGCCTAATAATCATTAGATTAGGGCTCTCAAGTAACCTCTCACTCGCTGGTTCCATGCGGAAGTTGGAATCAGGAACTATAATGGCACCACTTTTCCTTGTATACACAACAATCCTCTGTTGCCTAATTTGGATTAGGGCTCTCAAGTAACGTCTCACTCAGCTTGGGTTCGGCTAGAGAAAATTTCAAATCGGGTTTGGCTTTACAGCAAACTAAGCTTGAATGGGGAGAGCATGATCAAAAATATTTTGAAGCTAAGCTAATGAACCTAGCTCAATTAGAGTTGGCTTCATAAGTCTTGCATATATTTAAATGGTATATTATATATTTCATTTATAATGCATCACTGAATTAATGTTTTGATGGTGCATTTTTTAATGTTTATATCAATTTAATGTAATTTTGGGCCGAAACAGATTTTGGGCTGAAACAGACAATGGACCAGATCTTCCAA
Organism: Calamus simplicifolius; assembly: GCA_900491605.1. NCBI lineage: Eukaryota > Viridiplantae > Streptophyta > Magnoliopsida > Arecales > Arecaceae > Calamus > Calamus simplicifolius. The sequence continues at coordinate 423,627 of UESW01001547.1, read as the reverse complement.
TCAAGAATCAATTCTTCCATCAATCTTGAACCAGGTTTTATTTAGTATCAAATTGATTTGTACTAAAGTAATGTCAGCATCAAGTAATAAGATTATGTTTTGATTGCCTTAAAATTAAGTTTGAACTGAGCTTAGTTGCAAGCAAATTAAGATTGAACTGGAGTTCTAGCTTGAAATTATTTTTAAACCAACCTTGATTAAACTCAAGCTCGGTCAGGCTCAGATTACATCCTTAATAGGATTGATTAGCTAAGCAATCACTAAAATAGCACTACTGCTCAATATAAAATTATTAGATAAAATAAAAAGACCTTGAAAAAAATTCTCTTTCCATCTAAAAAAAGATATGCGATCCTATTAATTTATCATGATGACTAAATTGGAAATCCAATCACTCCAATATCAATTTCAAGTGTTTATCCCCTTAAACCCTCTGCCTCAATGTTGGAAAGTATGGATGGGCATGATTTGGATTTGATTAGTTTTAAGTCAAAACTTAAAAACCAATTCTAGCATGATTAATTACAAGATTTGAGATTTAGAATTAAACCAATCATGCTATAGACCTGAATTAGAATCGAGCCATACAATAGAATTTTTTTTTTTTTTTTACTAGCTTGAAAACTTTTGTTTACCCTATTTTGTCATTTTTGATGCTTCAAGAGCAAGCAGCATTTTATACGTTATTATTATGGAGCCTCTTAGGAAATAGGAAAGAAAATAAAGCCAAAAAAAAAAGTGTTAAAAGAAGGATTTTATTGGCGAGTGCCTTAGAAGCATTCATTAAGGAATATTTAATACCCCATTTACAATCTCTTATGAAAAATAAAAAATATTTTAAAAAATATTTTTTTTTACTTTAATTTTATGCAGCAACAAGGTTTCGGAGGAAGGAAACACTGTAACTGCAATATCTTTATATATGCATTGGAATCATTATATATGTTACTCTAGTGTACAAGCCACCATACATAGTTATAATTATTTTAAATATTAAAAATTATCTTGGTGGAGCACTCGGTGGAATGGCAGAATCTGTTGCTATCCTAAGCATCAGGATAGAACCATTCTGCCAGTGTCCCAAAATTCCAACCAATACAAATTAGGACACTCTCTATCCCAAGATGTCATGACGGGATGGGATGGCAGTGCATCCCATTCCACCAAAAAAATCGGTACAACCCTATCCCACTAAATTTAAAACTCCAATCAAAAGTATGCATAATAAAAGCTTGGAGAGCTTTCCTCCTCAGGAGGCCAATCACATGCCTATGTGCACACCTAGGCCATACAAGGGGCCCACCACTTGCCCCACCTAAGTAATTTCACAACTTTTGCATTTTAGCTAGGTATAGCCCTAAGGTGATGCATTCAATGTATTTCTTATAAGCAGAAAAGATCTGGTGGAAGGTGGCAATTGGATTTTTTTTTCATATCTGAAAATTATTGTACATCGAAGCCATGTCTGTCATTTTCTTCAAATATGACTGACCGCTTCAAGTGGTCCATCCATCTCGGCTTGTAGTTCATTGTTCAATCATGATTCGTTGTCTCGATACCAAGGAGCATAGCATATAAATTTTAATACATCATTGTATGCCCTCCATATCAGTACTGGTAAAATACCGGTATGGTATTAGTAAGCCTAGTAATGCGGCATACAAAAAGTTATAGCGTACCATAGGTCAAATTTAATTTTAAAACTTTGATCAAACTATTTTCAAAGCACAACCCCGCAGCATGAAGAACATCCTTTTTAAGGAATTAGTCTGCTATGAGATGCACATAATGCTTTCTAACAATTAATGAGATCGCTCATCTTGGGAATATGTTTACAATGGTTAACTAGGAAAGGCAACATGATTATTTATATAGTGTATGGCATGTGATGACGCCAAGACACCCTCCTCGAACGTCGGGGATAACGGACGTCCCTCTCCTCGAAGTCCTGCAAGAAAAGTCCCCTGGGACCGGCAACACCGGTGGGGACCCTCCGACGATCAAGTTAGCTGCTTGGGCTCAGACAAAGAACCGCTCCAGCGAAGAGGAGCTGAGGCGGTTAGGGTTTTTGCTGGGAGGAAGAAAGCTCAGAAAAACCAGAGTTCGGATCCCACTTACAGCGTGAATATGTGTCTTTTATACCTGTCCGAATACAGTGACTTGCAGCCTTGGAAGATCTCTGTCGTACCGTCACCGATGGATGTGACTGGGCTCCATTGCTAGAGGTAGCGAGTCGTACACCCTAGCAAGGCATGGCGGCGCACAGAGGCATGCAACATGCCAAACATCGTTATGAGGCATGGCCCTCCGTACCGGGGCACAATCACGGAGGTACTGGGTGGTATGCTGCGGCAAGGCATGGTCATGCACAGGGCATGCAACATGCCAAACATCGTTATGAGGCATGGCCCTCCGTACCGGAGCACAATCACAGGAGTACCGAATGGTACACTACGGCAAGGCACAGCCATGGGCTGAAAATCATGTGTGAGCACCGTGCATCCTGATAGTTGCTGTTTTCCTCGGCAGTTGAGTAGCGTGTTGACAATGCACCCCGAGGCCGATAGGGGCCCCGGGGTTAAGAAATGATGGCCCCACCCCCGACCCCGAGGGGTGCCGGGGGTGGGGAAATGACGATGCACCCGAGGCCGGTAGGGGCCCCGGGGTTAAGAAATGATGGCCCCACCCCCGACCCCGAGAGAGCGCCGGAGGGGGAAATGACGATGCACCCCGAGGCCGGTAGGAGCCCCGGGGTTAAGAAATGATGGCCCCACCCCCGACCCCGAGGGGTGCCGGAGGTGGGGAAATGACGATGCACCCCGAGGCCGGTAGGGGCCCCGGGGTTAAGAAATGATGGCCCCACCCCGACCTCGAGGGGGTGCCGGGGGTGGGGAAATGACGATGCACCCCGAGGCCGGTAGGGGCCCCGGGGTTAAGAAATGATGGCCCCACCCCCGACCCCGAGGAGGTGCCGGGGTGGGGAAATGACGATGCACCCCGAGGCCGGTAGGGCCCCGGGTTAAGAAATGATGGCCCCACCCCCGACCCCGAGGGGGCGCCGGAGGTGGGGAAATGACGATGCACCCCGAGGCCGGTAGGAGCCCCGGGGTTAAGAAAGGATGGCCCCACCCCCGACCCCGAGGGGGTGCCGGAGGTGGGGAAATGACGATGCACCCCGAGGCCGGTAGGGGCCCCGGGGTAAGAAATTATGGCCCCACCCCCGACCCCGAGGGGGTGCCGGGGGTGGGGAAATGACGATGCACCCCGAGGCCGGTAGGGGCCCCGGGGTTAAGAAATGATGGCCCCACCCCCGACCCCGAGGGGTGCCGAGGGTGGGGAAATGACGAAGCACCCCGAGGCCGGTAGGGGCCCCGGGGTTAAGAAATGATGGCCCCACCCCGACCCCGAGGGGGTACCGGGGGTGGGGAAATGACAATGCACCCCGAGGCCGGTAGGAGCCCCGGGGTTAAGAAATGATGGCCCCACCCCCGACCCCGAGGGGGTGCCGGAGGTGGGGAAATGACGATGCACCCCGAGGCCGGTAGGGGCCCCGGGGTTAAGAAATGATGGCCCCACCCCCGACCCCGAGGGCGCCGAAGGTGGGGAAATGACGATGCACCCCGAGGCTGGTAGGGGCCCCGGGGTTAAGAAATGATGGCCCCACCCCCGACCCCAGGGGTGCCGGGGGTGGGGAAATGACGATGCACCCGAGGCCGGTAGGGGCCCCGGGGTTAAGAAATGATGGCCCCACCCCCGACCCCAAGGGGGTGCCGGGGGTGGGGAAATGACAGTGATAACCGTTACCTTTTCTGACGATGTTGGGATCAGTCATATCAGATGCCCCCTCGCCCCTGGGGCGAAGCGGGTCCCACCGCTGAGGCTCAAGGGGCGTTCTCCACGTGGCTGATCCCAACCCTCGACTTCTATGCGGACGGTGCGGGGAATGTAAGGAGGCGGCCCCCCGTACACCGCGCCAGCCATGATCACCCTCGAGAATGAAGACGGGCTCTTCAGAATCCGCGCGAAAAGGCGTATCATCATTTCCTCTCATTACGGCGACGTCAGCAAGGTCCCATCGCTGGCCGGGGGCGTGCCGCACCACACGCGGGGTGTTCCTCGAGGCGAACCGACGTATAGCAAGAAGCCGCGTGGCTGACGAGACATGGCGGGACATTTTGAAAACTCAATAAAGCTAGCCAAAGGGGGCGGGCTGATGCCCATCGCCATCATCTTCTTCCTTGTCCGTTCCCCAGTTTCCTGCAACCTGCGAGCTCGTGCCCAGCTTTCTTTGCTTCCAGGTAGCCTTTTCGTCTTAATTCTCTTTATTCATGAGTTCCCTTCCTGGACCTCGGAGGACGGTTCTGAGGACCGTCCTCCCTCTGTGAGGCGCCAGACTCCTCCTTCTCCTTCTCCTCCATCGAGTGGTCCTCTGATTCAGAGGACCACATCCCTTTGGCCCGGCGACGGGCCACCGGTGGAGCCCCGTTGAGGGGCCACCGGCCGGGGGTCGGGACCTCCTCGAGGGCAGAGGAATCCCCAGGGGGGGTGGCCTCCTCGATGACGCGGTCGGATCTGGAAAGGATCCGGGCCCGTTATCGGATCCCTCGGGAGATCGACTTATTCCTGCCGACCCCCGACGACCGGGTTATCTCCTCCCGACCCGGTCGCGTAGCCTTCTACGAGGTCTGCCTACAGGTAGGCCTCCGTCCCCCTTTCCATCCTTTTTTCGTCACTCTCCTTGACTTCTACTCTTTGACCCCTTCCCAGCTAGTCCCGAACTCCTGTCGGGTAATTAGCGCTTTTGTTATTCTCTGTCATCGCTTAGGTATTACCCCTAGGGTCAGTTTATTTCGCAATTTCTACTCCCTTCGGGCCCAAAAGGGATGGTGGCTGTTTCAGCCCCGACCCAATAGGGTCCTGAAGCTCCTCCTGCCTTCGTCAATCAAGGGGTGGAAACCCCGTTTCTTTTTTGCCAACATTGACCAAGTCCGGCCCCGGTGGGGGGACCCCGATCTCCGGGGAACACCGTGGCTGTCCAGCCTGGGGATCGGGAAGCAATGGGATTATTGCTGACCGTCGAAATTCCCCGGTACACCCTACTGCTAGCGGAGGACAACTTCGAGTTGGCGGGCCTCGTCTCCCATCGGGGTAAGTCTTTTCGCACTTAGCTAGAAATCCTGCTCTTCTTTTTTTTTTTTTTTTACTGTTCTGAAAACCTGACTTGCGTTATGCAGCGATGAAAGTTCCGAGGGCGAAGTTGATAAAGGCCGCCAAGAAAAGGGGCCGGGAAGGACCGTCCGGGGGGCAGCAAGCCCCGGCCCCAAAGCGCTCGGTGATCCGGGCCTCCCCTCCAGCACTGGCCTCCCCTCCCGGGGCTCCGCAACACGTCCCAGTCATCGCGGAGGTCGACCTTACGGCCGACACTCCACCGGAGGCGGGAGCTGCAGCGGGAGCTACCGCCATAGAGTCAGTAGCGGGGGAGCCTGCGCCAACCGAAGGGCTCCCGGTCCCCGAGGGAGCGACCCCATCTGGCGCTAGCAGGGACTGGGGTGAGGGACCATCCGGTCCCGCCAGTCCACCCCCCGAGGGGTCGGTTAGGGGCGACCCGCATACAGAGCCGGGGGATCTGAGGCGGCAGAGGGAGGTGGGGCGTACCCAGGTCGCCCCTAGACTCCCTGGGCGATGGCCACTGGGCCGAGCGGGTCCTGGGCCCGGTCCTGGATCCTAGGATCATCGAAGGTCTTGGTCATCAGAAGACGGGCGAGTTCTTCCGGGAATCTTACGCCGCCGCGTTCAGGGTAAGCAACCTTCTTGCTTTTTACCCTTTATCGTTCATGTATACACATACTTTACTGACTTGGGGGCTTGTGCATGCAGATTGCGCACTCCCTAAAGGCTGCAGGGAGGTGATCCGCGGGGGAAAGAACCTTCTCCGGGAGGCGCAGGACCGCGCGGAAGCAGCAGAAAGGGCGCTGGAGAAGGTCAAAGAGTCCTGCGCTAACGAGGTGAGAGCCGCCGAGAGCAGGCGGAGATCGAGGCCAACCGCGCGCGCGCAGCGATCTCCCAGATGACAGAGTCCGAGAGCGCGGTCATGGCGAGGGATATTCATATCTCGGAGCTGACCTCGGCTCTTCGGGAGGCTGAGGAACGGGCGGGAGCGGCGTCGGAGGAGGCCAGAGTGGCGAGGGAAGAGGCCGGAGTGGCAAAAGAGGAGGCCGGCCGGTATAAGGAAGAGACAGGTCGCGCCAGAGAAGCTGAAAGGGCCGCGGCGGAGGCCCTCGCTGCGGAGAAAGCTCGAGCTGCCGGGCTCGTCGAGGAATACAGGTCGTCTGAGCGTTTCACAGACGACCTGGCCGAAGCTTCAGCCGCCGCGTTCCTCGACGGGTTCCAGTACGCCAAGGAGAGGGTGGCCAAGGATCTAAATTTCCCCCGCGCACTGGAGGTCGAGCTAGAACAATCGTCGGACCTGGCCCCTTCCGACGACGAGCCCGCACCGGCGGAGCCTTGAGTTTGCGCCCGTTATCTTGCTGTCTTTTCTTGCTTCTGTAAGCCCGACTATGTCGGAGTTTTGTAATCCTTTCGTTAATGAAAATACCCTTCTCAACGATTTTTGAACTGTTGTTGACTTGTTGATTGATATGTGGCCCCACGACTCTATTCGTCCCGACGATTCTGGGGGACACCTTCCCACCTACGCCACTCCGCCTTAGTTACATGAACCCGCGAGTTAGAGCTAGGTAGGGTTGAATCTTGGGAGCGGGGGCACCGCTGGTCGGGGATTAGGCCGGTAGGCTCCCTCGGAGCTATAGGCGTAACGCCCGGTCAAGTATTGGACCTGGTGTTGGTCTGGCGCGCAGCTTGATGCCCGCGGGACTTAGCTTTGGTTTGACCGGCAGGGTGTCGGGTCTTGACTGCGAAGAATCGTTGGTGCACCGCTCCGCCGGCGGTTAGCCGGGCTTTATGCCTGATTAGCGCAGGGCTTTGAGTGCCGACGGGGTGCCGGGCTTTTGTTGTTGAGAGCCAGTGGTACACTGCTCTGCCAGTGGTACACTGGGCTTTATGCCTGGCTGGTGCAGGGCTTTGAGTGCCGACGGGGTGCCGGGCTTTTGTTGTTGAGAGCCAGTGGTACACTGCTCAGCCAGTGGTACACTGGGCTTTATGCCTGGCTGGTGCAGGGCTTTGAGTGCCGACGGGGTGCCGGGCTTTTGTTGTTGAGAGCCAGTGGTACACTGCTCTGCCAGTGGTACTGGGCTTTATGCCTGGCTAGTGCAGGGCTTTGAGTACCGACGGGGTGCCGGGCTTTTATTGTTGAGAGCCAGTAGTACACTGCTCTGCCAGTGGTACACTGGGCTTTATGCCTGGCTGGTGCAGGGCTTTGAGTGCCGACGGGTGCCGGGCTTTTGTTGTTGAGAGCCAGTGGTACACTGCTCTGCCAGTGGTACACTGGGCTTTATGCCTGGCTGGTGCAGGGCTTTGAGTGCCGACGGGGTGCCGGGCTTTTGTTGTTGAGAGCCAGTGGTACACTGCTCTGCCAGTGGTACACTGGGCTTTATGCCTGGCTAGTGCAGGGCTTTGAGTGCCGACAGGGTGCCGGGCTTTTGTTGTTGAGAGCCAGTGGTACACTGCTCTGCCAGTGGTACACTGGGCTTTATGCCTGGCTGGTGCAGGGCTTTGAGTGCCGACGGGGTGCCGGGCTTTTGTTGTTGAAGCCAGTGGTACACTGCTCTGCCAGTGGTACACTGGGCTTTATGCAGATTTAGATAGCTAAAATCGAATCTTGTTAGCATTGAATAAGGGGCGAAAGCCCGAGCAAACACGGATGATACTTAATATGAAAAGAGAGATACATTACTGATAATACCGGCAGAGGTTATCCGCATTCCACGTCCTAGGGAGGGGTATCCCCTCGAGTTCTTCAATCTTGTAAGCCCCATGGCGCAGCGCCTCGGTGATCCGGTAAGGTCCTTCCCAGTTAGGGGCTAGCTTGCCTCCTTCAGTTGGCTTTGAGACTTCGGCCCGCTGGAGGACTAGATCTCCTGGTAGGAACGTTCGGGGGCGCACGCGTGCATTGTAGTACCTCGTGGCCCATTGCCGGTAGGCTGCCATTCAAAGCCGCGCCCTGTCCCGCACTTCTTCCACCAGGTCGAGGTTGGCTCTCAGTTGGTCAGGGTTGCCTTCTTCATTATAAGCCTCCACCCGGGGGCTGGGTGCTCCGATCTCCACAGGGATAACAGCTTCGGAGCCAAAGACTAAGCTGAATGGCGTTTCTCCAGCTTCTGGTTGCACTCCTCGATTTGACGCTCAGCTCGACGAGGCATCCGGCCATCAACGGAGCCCTCCCCCGAAGACTCAGAAGAAGAGCGGGTGCGGCGATGCCGGCGCGTGCGCTCCGCCTCCTTTCCATGCCGCCGCTTAGGGGAGACGCTGGCGTGGCGAGAGGAAGATCGAGGCCTTTTGGATGCTGCTCGGGGATGTGGCTTGGCCGGGGATCGGCGGTGATGATCTGCAGGAACGGGCGACCTCCGGCGGGTGGAGTGCCGGCTAGGCTGCACCGCCCCTGGGACAGACGGGCTCGGCTCTGGTTGTCGCAAGGCCGCTTGTTGCTGCTGCTGCATGCCTTTGACCACCGCTGCCAGCGACTGGACCTGGGTGGCCAGGGCAGCGAATCGATCTTCTTGAAGTGGTTGAGGAGCAGACGCAGGGCATCATTTTGCGGAGCAGAAGGCCCTGCCCCATGGAGGTTCGGAGGCTCCGGGAAACAAGATACGAGAGATGGAGGGCCTCCGCGGGTGGACCAGCCCCGCAGCGCTGCCCCCCAGCGCGATCGGCTGAAACTCCTTTTGTTCGAGTTGTCACCATGGCTTCAAAGTCTTGAAGGCAGGAGAAAGAAGAAGGCAGCTGGTTCGATGTCTTTCTTGCACCCCCCTACCTGGCGCGCCAATCTGATGACGCCAAGACACCCTCCTCGAACGTCGGGGATAACGGACGTCCCTCTCCGCGAAGTCCTGCAAGAAAAGTCCCCTGGGACCGGCGACACCGGTGGGGACCCTACGACGATCAAGTTAGCTGCTTGGGCTCAGACAAAGAACCGCTCCAGCGAAGAGGAGCTGAGGCGGTTAGGGTTTTTGCTGGGAGGAAGAAAGCTCAGAAAAACCAGAGTTCGGATCCCACTTACAGCGTGAATATGTGTCTTTTATACCTATCCGAATACAGTGACTTGCAGCCTTGGAAGATCTCTGTCGTACCGTCACCGATGGATGTGACTGGGCTCCATTGCTAGAGGTAGCGAGTCGTACACCCTAGCAAGGCATGGCGGCGCACAGAGGCATGCAACATGCCAAACATCGTTATGAGGCATGGCCCTCCGTACCGGGGCACAATCACGGAGGTACTGGGTGGTATGCTGCGGCAAGGCATGGTCATGCATAGGGGCATGCAACACGCCAAACATCGTTATGAGGCATGGCCCTCCGTACCGGAGCACAATCACAGGAGTACCGAATGGTACACTACGGCAAGGCACAGCCATGGGCTGAAAATCATGTGTGAGCACCGTGCATCCTGATAGTTGCTGTTTTCCTCGGCAGTTGAGTAGCGTGTTGACGATGCACCCCGAGGCCGATAGGGGCCCCGGGGTTAAGAAATGATGGCCCCACCCCCGACCCGAGGGGGTGCCGGAGGTGGGGAAATGACGATGCACCCCGAGGCCGGTAGGGGCCCTGGGGTTAAGAAATGATGGCCCCACCCCCGACCCCGAGGGGGTGCCGGGGGTGGGGAAATGACGATGCACCCCGAGGCCGGTAGGGGCCCCGGGGTTAAGAAATGATGGCCCCACCCCCGACCCCGAGAGAGCGCCGGAGGTGGGGAAATGACGATGCACCCCGAGGACGGTAGGAGCCCCGAGGTTAAGAAATGATGGCCCACCCCCGACCCCGAGGGGGTTCCGGAGGTGGGGAAATGACGATGCACCCCGAGGCCGGTAGGGGCCCCGGGTTAAGAAATGATGGCCCCACCCCGACCCCGAGGGGGTGCCGGGGGTGGGGAAATGACGATGCACCTCGAGGCCGGTAGGGACCCCGAGGTTAAGAAATGATGGCCCCACCCCCGACCCCGAGGGGGTACCGGGGGTGGGGAAATGACGATGCACCCCGAGGCCGGTAGGGGCCCCGGGGTTAAGAAATGATGGCCCCACCCCCGACCCCGAGAGGGCGCCGGAGGTGGGGAAATGACGATGCACCCCGAGGCCGGTAGGAGCCCCGGGGTTAAGAAATGATGGCCCCCCCCGACCCCAAGGGGGTGCCGAAGGTGGGGAAATGACGATGCACCCCGAGGCCGGTAGGGGCCCCAGGGTTAAGAAATGATGGCCCCACCCCCGACCCCGAGGGGGTGCCGGGGGTGGGGAAATGACGATGCACCCCGAGGCCGGTATGGGCCCCGGGGTTAAGAAATGATGGTCCCACCCCTGACCCTGAGGGGGTGCTGGGGGTGGGGAAATGACGAAGCACCCCGAGGCCGGTAGGGGCCCCGGGGTTAAGAAATGATGGCCCCACCCCCGACCCCGAGGGGGTGCCGGAGGTGGGGAAATGACGATGCACCCCGAGGCCGGTAGGAGCCCCGGGGTTAAGAAATGATGGCCCCACCCCCGACCCCGAGGGGGTGCCGGAGGTGGGGAAATGACGATGCACCTGAGGCCGGTAGGGGCCCGGGGTTAAGAAATGATGGCCCCACCCCCGACCCTGAGAGGGCGCCGGAGGTGGGGAAATGACGATGCACCCCGAGGCCGGTAGGGGCCCCGGGGTTAAGAAATGATGGCCCCACCCCCGACCCCAAGGGGGTGCCGGGGGTGGGGAAATGACGATGCACCCCGAGGCCGGTAGGGGCCCCGGGGTTAAGAAATGATGGCCCCACCCCCGACCCCAAGGGGGTGCCGGGGGTGGGGGAAATGACAGTGATTGCCGTTACCTTTTCTGACGACGTTGGGATCAGTCATATCAGCATGCATTTGCAAAGAAATTTAGTGGGATTGGGTTGTACTTGGTAGAATCGTTCTATATCATGTATTGACATGCACATTACATTGCACAAGGGCACATTGTGATTAGCTAATAGGTTGATGGTTCTCTGACCCTTTCTCTTGGTGCAATTATGTATGTTTGATATCTTTAATAGCATTATTTTTGTTGTTTAACATGCACATTACTGCAATATACACATTTTCTCAAATTTTTATGCATATGAGAGGATTCCTTTTGTTGTCTATTATCTAGCTAGATTATAGAACATGTGATAAATGTCATATACCCTAGCACAATACATATCTCGAAAAAATACTAAGTGCTTCAAAGTCACTGCTCAATCTAACGGTTCTCTTGAAGCCGAAGAAATTGAAGATCTCTTAAAATAAATGTCATCAGATAAATCCTCATCCTTAATTTAAAAGCAGCCATTTTTTTCCAACTTTTCAATTCCCACAATAACCCTAACATTGAAACCATCATTTTAAATCATGGTGGATGGGGACCATCCTCGCCATCCTATCCGTGTCTATGAGAAAATGGGAATGGAATGAAAAGGAGAGAAAGAAAGGAAAGAATGAAGAAAAGGAAGAAAAAAGGAGGAAAAAGGGGGAAAAAAGGAAAGAAAGGATGGAAAGAATGAAGAAAAGAAAGAAAGATGAAGAAAAAAAAAAAGAAGAAGAAAAAGAAAGGAAGAATGAAAAAGAAAAAGAAAGGAAATAAAAAAACCGAAAGAAAGAAGAAAAAAAGAAATAAATAAAGGAAAGAAGAAGGGATAATGGACAAGGCAGAACAGTGGGATATCCTGTTCTATAAAATAACCGGAGCACCTCTATTCCATGGGATTAAACACCATGGTTTAAACCATGCTAGGCTTGTACAGAAAAGCATCCTAACCTTGCTGGTTTCTAAGTCCAAGGAAGAAACTCTCTTAAGCTGGGAGTTCTATGATTCTAAGAGCTCCATAGCTTCCAAAATCCAAACACATTGATTATTAGTCACAGCCAAACAAAGGATTATCCAGACAAAGAAAATGATACACCAAATAAATCTTAAAATATGTCATGAGAAAGGCATATCAGCAACAATCCATATCAAAATCTTTTTAAAATTTATCCTATATCTCATATCTTTAGTAGTAGCCACGAGATTATAAGTGACAGCCAAAAAAGAAAGGAAATAAACCTCAGGACAATGATGCATATCCCCTTGCTTTCGTGCTGGAATAAGCCTTCTCTAGAACCCTTGCTGGATCAATGAACCCCTACGGCTCTTCTCGAATTGCAGTCACTGAATTAGACATAAGCTCCCGAGCATATTGCCTGCATCAACTCCATGGTCTGCCCAACCACCAACGCCATCAGCGACACCAACGGCTTGCTCACCAACACATGAAATGAGCATCATCCCCACCAGTTTCCTCCTTATTTGGGTGCGGCAGATAACAAGATCCAGAGAGCAGCTTCAAAGACCTATCAGCCAGTACTTTTCTGTAACCCAAAAAAACAAAGAATTTATCCAACTCGTAGAAGCAGCCTCACAAGCAAAATATTTCCACATTAAATGCCTGAGCTAACTTCACAAGATCTTATCATACACACGGAGAAAACTTCTGCAGTTTATGACGAAAATATAAAATTTCAGCAGGATGGAGAAATCATGAGAGCTAGTAAGCCATCAAGTTCAGATGGAAAAAAAAAAAAAAGCTGATTACTAGAAAACTCTCAAAATTCCTATCAGTAAATTATGATATCAAGGTTAGTAATAAACTCAATGACTGACATAGCCTAGTTTGCATATTTGACACATGAGCAATTTAAGCTAAGGGTAATGATCAATTTTTTCTATCAATTAAAAAGAGGACTTTGAGTTCTAATAAATGGAAAATACACAGCAACAACTGAAAAAATAGATAAGCTACAGAACTGAAGACGATGTTGCAAAACAGAAGGGTGTTTCCATGAAGAACTCAATTAACCTTAATAATTGACTGAAACAAAGCTAGACCAAAAAGGCCAAAAAATTAATTCTAGCATGATTAATTTCAAGATTTGAGATTTAGAATCAAACCAATCATGCTATAGAGCCGAATTAGAATCGAGCCATACAATAGAATTAAAAAAAAAAACTAGCTTGAAAACTTTTGTTTAGCCTATTTTGTCATTTTTGATGCTTCAAGAGCATGTCAAGCAGCATTTTATACGTTATTATTATTATTATGTAGCCTCTTAGGAAATAGGAAAGATAATAAAACCAAAAAAAAAGTGTTAAAAGAAGGATTTTATTGACCGGTGCCTCATAAGCATTCATTAAGAAATATTTAATACCCCATTTACATAGCCTCCTATGAAAAATAAAAATAAAAATAAAAAGTATTTTTACTTTAATTTTATGCGGAAACAGGTTTTGGAAGAAGGAAACACCGTAACTGTAATATCTTTACATATTTGTCAAGGTCCACAACACGACAAATAATGCCAAAGCCATTAGAGAAGTCATAAGACTTTTGGAAAAGTCTCAGCTGCTTCGCTTTCTTGAAAGAGCCTTTCACCGTCATGCTTACCAGGAAAAGCCTTTATAATAGCACATTGTCCAATCCGATCATGCAAGATTTAATCATAATTTAAAATAAAAGAATAAAAAAAGAAATTGGCAGAAAATAAATATCAAAGATCGATCATCTAAATAGGAGCAATATCTCAAAGTCACTATAGAAATGTGATCTTTAGCTTCCAGGGGCACAAAGGTAAGAAGAACTAAATTTATATTGCTAGGAACATAATGTTACAAAAAAATTGTCTCAACTTGTGTTGGAATATTGTTGCATAATTGTGTCAAGAGTAAATTAATCAAAAGAACTAGGAGATAAAGTAATGATTTGATCAAGGCATTTTAATGAAAATAGAAACTTCATGTTGGCACTGTAGTCACATAATAAATAACGGGAATGTAGGGAAGCACAGGGATCTAAGAATTTGTGGATCAATTGATGGTCTAGAGAGGTAGATCATAATTTAAATGGATCAAAGTAAGGAATAAAAGTTAAGAAGAGAACTAGGAAAACAATAGTCTCTAGTAGTACTACTTGAAATAACGAGAATAAACTTGTATGATGAGTTTGGTGTTCCATGAATTCTTGTGCAGTGAGAGTCACGCGCAACCAGGCACACATTATAAATGCCAGTAGTAAACATATCAAAAAAACCATCAATGGGTGCCAAAATAAAGCCAGAATTGACGGTCGAGTTAGGTTACAATTGAATGACCAGAGTTGAACACATGAATAATAGTCTAACTACTTCCAAAGGGCCCATCAGAGGGTGCGATCATCTGCTGAGATAAAAGAGACGCAAGTGTCCATGGGTTTCCAACACCCAGCTGAGTCGGTGAAACTTAAATGGTCCTTGGATTGGTTACCAAATACTGTTGTTCTTTTTACAAGTTACTAGTACCATGGAGAAAAAGTACACTAGCTTAAGTGGATCAAAGCATCTTGAACATAAACAAATGAATGTTAGCAAGCAAGCATAACAGTGAAAAAGATACACTTGTTACTCCCAATCACTTGAGATCCTTATTTCTCAAATGAATCCTGGGAGGTAAAACAGCTAAGGATCCATGGAAAACACTTTGTACACCGCCTCCGGTGCAGCAAATCCTATATGGGCTGCACCGCTCCTTCCTATGGTCCACATGGATCCCATGTGGCCTGACATGATGGGACAGAATAGTAGGAAGATAATGTTACTTTTTGATCGTACATTCATTAAAAGTCGTTGAGCCTTTCACCATTGGTATGAAGACGAAAATGCCCTTTCCCTCCAGCCTACTTCAAACCCGCCATCTTATTTGGATTTTGCTGATAAAAAAATCGTAAGGTTCTGGCCTGGAAGAAGAGTATCCGAAGGAGTGGCAAAGCTCTGCCAGACGACATCCTTACGCGCATTCAAGAGAACAAGATTCCCATCGTCGCGGAGACTGGCTGAAGCGACGGAGGAGTTGTGAGTATTGCTGCTCCAGACCTCAGCTCCTTCGAAGAGTCGAAGAGAACGAGACCTCCGGCCTCATTGAGTTGAAGAAACGAATTATATCCGACAAAAACATGAGCGCCGGCAACCCATACAGGTGCCTGCTCGGAGGACGGGATTGATCTCGAGTTGAAGCGAATGCCGACTTCATACTGGTTAGGTTCGTCAGGGCGGCTAAGGAACTCTAATGCAAAGTTCAAGACCCACGACACCCTAGTTCAAGACCCACGATACCCTAGTTCAAGACCCACGACATCCTAGTTCAAGACCCACGACACCCCCAGTTCAAGACCCACGACACCCTAGTTCAAGACCCATGACACCGCCAGTTAAAGACCCACGACACCCCCAGTTCAAGACTCACGACACCCTAGTTCAAGACCCATGACACCCCTAGTTCAAGAACCCATGACACCCCCAGTTAAAGACCCATGACACCCTAGTTCAAGACCCACGACACCCTAGTTCAAACCTTAAGACAAAGCATCAGTTCAAACCCACGACACCCTAGTTGGAAACCCACGACACCCTAGTTCATAACCTTAAGACAAATTATCAGTTCAAACCCACGACACCCTAGTTGAAACCCACGACACCCTAGTTCATAACCCACGACACCCTAGTTCAAAACCTAAGACAAAGCATCAGTTCAAACCCACGACACCCTAGTTGGAACCCACGACACCCTAGTTCATAACCCACGACACCCTAGTTCAAAACCTTAAGACAAAGCATCAGTTCAAAACCCACGACACCCTAGTTCATAATCCACGACACTCTAGTTCATAACCTTAAGACAAAGCATCAGTTCAAACACACGACACCCTAGTTGGAAACCCACGACACCCTAGTTCATAACCCACGACACCCTAGTTCAAAACCTTAAGACAAAGCATCAGTTCAAACCCACGACACCCTAGTTGGAAACTCACGACACCCTAGTTCATAACCCACGACACCCTAATTCAAAACCTTAAGACAAAACATCAGTTCAAACCCACGACACCCTAGTTGGAAACCCACGACACCCTAGTTCATAACCCATGACACCCTAGTTCATGGCAATTCCATGTGACGAAGCTCCGCCATTGAGGACCGCGCACAGGCACTGTGGTTCCGACTTGACTACGGTGGCAAGCTGCGAGCAGCACGAGCTTAATGGTGTCATCTCGTTGCCAGTTATGTAGTTAAGGCAGGGAGATAGGCCAACAAGGGCAGATGTGCAGCTGCTCGATTGAGCTGATGCACCCAACCAAAGCGTAGCCGTGAGGACTGCTGCTGGGCCGATGCAGAGCAGTCTTGTCGCCATTGATCCATGCGCGGTCGCTCAAAATCCTTGGAGGCGAGTGAGATGGCGAAGCTTTCCAAGGCACAGAGTCTTAATGCTTTGGAGATGAAGGGAGAAGAAGCTTCCAAGGCACGGAATCTTAATGCTTTGGAGATGAAGGGAGAAGAAGCTTTCCAAGGCACGGAGATGTTCCAGGGGATAGTTTGGGAGCTCGTCGTTGGCTTGCTGAGCCAAGGATGTGAACGAGGCCTCGTCAGGGTCGTCAGAGATGTTCCAGGGGACTTTCTCCATGGTGATGCGAGATTATTAGGTGGTTTTGAGGCTGTTAAACCTCTACCTGGAGGAAACGCGGAGGGAACGTTCATTGGCTTGGGGTATATGAATTAATGGGAGGGAGATGAAAACGAGGCTCGGTGTCATGGGTTTCCAACTAGGGTGTCGTGGGTTTAAACTGATGCTTTGTCTTAAGGTTTTGAACTAGGGTGTCGTGGGTTATGAATTAGGGTGTCGTGGGTTTCCAACTAGGGTGTCGTGGGTTTGAACTGATGCTTTGTCTTAAGGTTTTGAACTAGGGTGTCATGGGTTTCCAACTAGGGTGTCGTGGGTTTGAACTGATGCGTGGGTTTTATCTTAAGGTTTTGAACTAGGGTGTCGTGGGTTATGAACTAGGGTGTCATGGGTTTCCAACTAGGGTGTCGTGGGTTTAAACTGATGCTTTGTCTTAAGGTTTGAACTAGGGTGTCGTGGGTTATGAACCAGGGTGTCGTGNTCGATTCTTGGTTACTCTAACCTCTTGCTCTTGCCATCAAATGCATCAAATCGCCGTCCCAGTGGAACCCCAGGAGAATTAAAGAACCCCCGCCCATGTCCTTCAAGAACTCCATGCAGCTGTCGTTCTCGTCGCCGTTCATCTCCTGAACACGACGGTGCCGGCCCATGGACCCTCGACAACTTGATCACCGTCGGGTACACCTTCACGCACGGCCCGCAGTGCTTCAGCACCACGTCGAGCACCACCAGCTTCCAACTAGGGTGTCGTGGTTTTCTAACTAGGGTGTCGTGGGTTTGAACTAATGCTTTGTCTTAAGGTTTTGAACTAGGGTGTCGTCGGTTATGAACTAGGGTGTCGTGGGTTTCCAACTAGGGTGTCGTGGGTTTGAACTGATGCTTTGTCTTAAGGTTTTGAACTAGGGTGTCGTGGGTTATGAACTAGGGTGCGTGGGTTTTCCAACTAGGGTGTCGTGGGTTTGAACTGATACTTTGTCTTAAGGTTTGAACTAGGTGTCGTCGGTTATGAACTAGGGTGTCGTGGGTTTCCAACTAGGGGTCGTGGGTTTGAACTGATGCTTTGTCTTAAGGTTTTGAACTAGGGTGTCGTGGGTATGAACTAGGGTGTCGTGAGTTTCCAACTAGGGTGTCGTGGGTTATGAACTAGTGTCGTGGGTTTAAACCGATGCTTTGTCTTAAGGTTTTGAACTAGGATGTCGTGGGTTATGAACTAGGGTGTCGTGGGTTTCTAACTAGGGTGTCGTGGGTTTGAACTGATGCTTTATCTTAAGGTTTATGAACTAGGGTGTCGTCGGTTATGAACTAGGGTGTCGTGGGTTTTCAACTAGGGTGTCGTGGGTTTGAAACTGATGCTTTGTCTTAAGGTTTTGAACTAGGGTGTCGTGGGTTATGAACTAGGGTGTCGTGGGTTTCCAACTAGGGTGTCGTGGGTTTAAACTGATGCTTTGTCTTAAGTTTTGAACTAGGGTGTGTGGGTTATGAACTAGGGTGTCGTGGGTTTAAACTGATGCTTTGTCTTAAGGTTTTGAAAATAGGGTGTCGTGGGTTATGAACTAGGGTGTTGTGGGTTTGAACTGATGCTTTGTCTTAAGGTTTTGAACCGATGGGAACTTTGCATTGGAGTTCCTTAGCCGCCCTGACGAACCTAACCAGTATGAAGTCGGCATTCGCTTCAACTCGAGATCGATCGCGTTCTCCGAGCAGGCACCTGTATGGGTTATCGACGTCATGTTTTTGTCGGATATAATTCGTTTCTTCAACTCAATGAGGCCGGGTCTCGTTCTCTTCGAGACTCTTCGAAGGGAGCTGAGGTATGGAGCAGCAACACTCACAACTCCTCCGTCGCTTCAGCCAGTCTCCGCGACAGATGGGAATCTTGTTCTCTTGAATGCGCGCAAGGATGTCGTCTGGCAGAGCTTTGCCACTCCTTCGCATACTCTTCTTCCAGGCCAGAACCTTACGATTTTTTTCAGCAAAATCCAAATAAGTGGCGGATAAAGTAGCTGGAGGGAAAGGGCCATTTTCGTCTTCACACCAATGATGAAAGGCTGAATGACTTTTAATGGATGTACGAAAAAAGTAACATTATCTCTCTGCTATTCTGTCCCATCATGTCAGGCCACATGGGATCCATGTGGACCAATAGAAAGGAGCGGTGTAGCCCACGTAGGCCTTGCTGCACTGGAGGCGAACAAGTGTTTTCCCCTTATTATCTCAGTAAAAAAAAATCCGTAATAAAGGTTATTATATTACTAGCGTTCAAAACTGCGACGTCCCCAACGTTACTAATTACTATTGAAATAATTTTAACAGCCACATGTTAATTCTTCTTTTCATTAATATTTCTTAATTTTTTCCTTTTATTTGCATTTCGCAATAAAAAAGTAATAATATAATATTTGTGTAAGAATGCATAATTGAACAAAAATATCTTCTAATGGTATGATTTATATTTTATAAAAGAATATAATATTATTATTTAATTAATAAATACTAAATAGCAATTATAAAAAAAATTTTAATTAAAAAATGCATGAGTATATATATATATATATATATATATATATATATATATATATATATATATCGAAAGAATAATTGAAAATATATTTTAGTTACAAAAACATTAAGCTTTAAATGTAAAAAAAATAATATATAATTAATATGCAAAATATATTTAGTAGTATAAGAAGTGTTATAAGAAGGTGAATTTATCTTACCAATTAATATAAAAGAATTAAAATGTAGAAGGACATGAATAATATATATATATATATATATTTATATTACGAACTGTCGGCGAAGAGAAACCAAGGAGAAGATGACGAAAATAAATAAATATATAAATACATCTCGATATCTGGGATCCACTTGATTGCCAGGCTTTGAGGGAGACGCTGCGAGAGTCATGTTTACAGCATTGAATGAAGGATCCTTGTCACCCTTAAACATTGATTTTGTAATGATGCAGCCCCATCCAACTATTAATTAAATCGTCTTCAGATTATTGTGCAAAGATGTTTTTTTTTTTTTTTTAATTTGATTTGAGAAAGATATTATTTTTTTCTCATTTCTAATCCTCTTTAACACAATTATATCAAAACATTTATATTTATTATTTATTTTAATTGATTCTAATTGATAACATCTTTAAGTATATTAATAAATATTTTAAATATCATAGTTTATAAATTTAAAAATAATCTTATTTAAAATTTCTAATAGATCGATTAATTATTAAATTTTGGATATAAAATAATAGCTAAATGTATTATAATTCAGAGAATTCGATTCTATTAATTGAATATATTATATTTTTGGATTCATAATTAAATCTGAATGGATCTCAATGATTCAACAGATGGATTATTAGATTTTCATCCCAAATGATGATAAATATAAACCCACGGAGTGCAATCAAGATTAAATTAAACATGCATGAACCCATGGGGCTCGATCTGATCCATCTCTACAGCACAGGGTAGTGTCGGCAGGAAGCGTGTTGTCACTTGAGTTTGACTGTCCACAGGATCTGCCGCACGGACGTACCAACGCTTTCATTTGGCTTTGGATGGCGATGCGAGTAGTAGTAGTACGGAGGAGGAGTTGGCTCTTCTTCTCTGGCTTCGCTTGGCATCATTCACTGAACTAATGCCATGGTGAGACCAACAAAGATGTATGACAGTTGGCATTTAATTCTTGTGGCAACCCGACAAAAACGATACCAAGGCTTCTCCCTGCCATGACATCCCTCCTTCAGCAACCAATCTGCTCGTAGGCTCCTGATCAAAGATGATTCTATTATAGTTATTTTTTCATGCCTCACTATTTTGATTATTAAAAATATTTAGTCTATTTTGTAAGAGATTAATAACTTCCAGATCCGTTATATTTATCGAAAAATCAATTCGACAGTCGATTGAATGGCCGCTTTAGTGATTCAGCATGGTAATTCATGGTTTGAAGATCGGATGATTTCGATCCTGTTATTTTGCAGCATATTTTGTATTCGGATCAATCTGGATTGATTCGCACGAAACTTATGTGATCGCTCATTTGTACTAAAAAAAAAAAAAACAATCTACTTAGCATGCAGTCAATAGTTTCTTAGTACCATCTCTTGTAATATATCATTGGTTTTTAGTTTTTACCCATCTCCAGTTTTGCTCATTCCTTCAGGAGGAGGATGTTAGGATGAGTGGGTGATAATGTGAGGCTGGGTTCTCTCTCTTAGACACAATTAATTTTTCGTAAATAAATCAAAGCAATCTCTAGCTAACGTGGAATCTTCTTCGGTTGATATCCAAGCTAGAAGGATGTTAATAGGGGGAGTATCATGTGTCCTCCTAATGGTTAATCCCCATACGGACCGGGAAGATTCAAGAAAAAAATTACCGGAGCAAATTATACCCTGAGGAGAGAGATGAAGGGAGAGCCAGTGATCACATGTGGAAGAAGTTTATAGGGAATTTATGGCTATGAACGATGAGATTGATGATCGTGCCAAAATATGATCGGAGGGCTCTAAGAAAATGTACGCTCATGCCACATATATATATATATATATATATAGTGGATGATGAGTTGAAAATAATAATGATGATTAATTGTTTCACATCTTAATCAGTGTTTTTATATGAAAAAAAAGAGAGAGTGAGAAGTGATAAGAGCTATACGGTAAGAATAGCATAGCATGATAAGTGCTAAAGGTTATCTAGCTAAAAATGAACTTTGTAATCTTTTGTGAGAAGAAGAAAATTAGGAAGAACAAGGCATTTATAGCCTACTTTTGGTGGAGTAAAGATGCATGAGAGAGTGAGGAAAAAAAAAAAAAGAGAGCCACCTATTTTTGGATGGATTTTTTTTTTTTCTAAGTAGGCTTTGGATTGAATATGAGGGCTACCCATATTAATTTCTTGTTGGATCAATCATTGCTTGTATTTTCAGCTCATCATCCTTATTGGTATCCTAGGCTTTTTAATTAGATTTTGACACCATCAAATGACAATGCGTCATGTATCTAATATAATTTATTATATGTTATATCTTACCCAAATCTGACTCAAGGCCAACAAATATTAATCTTTTGCAAGTTATGCAAGACCTATTATCAACAAATACCTGATAAACCTACCTGAATCCATTTAGTATTGAACTTTTTATCACATGGATGACAAGTTGGCATGTTTATTTTCAAACCTTCTTGAATCATTTTGAACTTTTAATTGTTTCAAACTAAGCCCTTTTGTATCTCTACTCTCTCAACTCAACTAAGCCTTTTCCCAACTATATATCGGGTCGGCACTCTCTCATCTCATCTATGAATTTTCTAATAGGTAGTATTACATTTTTTTAAATTATATTATATATTGAAAAATAATTTCTACTCATATCTTGATGATATGGGAGGGTTAGAGAGTTTTTTTCCTTGGAACCCAATCAAATTTAGGATCATGATAATCGCCGCTATTTGTAGGAATTAGCCACGAAACTAGCCTACAATTCCAAAAATATACTCTAATTATTCCATATAAATCACAAATAATAATAATAATAATAAGGATATCATTGATACATTATGTTATTATTATACTCATGTATATTTCCAAATCACTCTTTAGTTTTATACTTATAAACCAACTAACATATGGCTAAGGAACTGCTACCCTCTAACTACTCATTCCAAGTCTTTCATCAAATCTTTCCTTAGCTCTTGGATTTGAGAAAAAAATAGATAAATAACAATAATAAGCTTCACAGCCTAGTAAGTAACACTCTATTTTAATATAAATGGATCAAATAGTATTCAATATTAAATTTAGTAAATCCAAAAATGATTCAAGTTGAAAATATACAAAATAAATGTTGTAAACATATTTTCTCAAATTTTAAGTATAAAATAATATATTACATCTCTTTTTGATGACATATGCAAAATATCCTATTATACTTTTATTCAAGTAAAATGTAATGCATAAGATTATATAAGACCATCAAGTATCAAATTATACATGCCAATTTTTAATTCTTGATTTTCTTACATTTTTTCAACCAAAAACTATAACCAGATAACCGTTGTGACATGGGTTTGTGACCGCATTTAGCCCTATAGAGTAAGCTTGAGTACATTTAGCCCGCAAAGTAGGTTTGAAACTATTTTAACCCTATGAATTAGGCTTATATTAAATACTAACACTATGGTATAACTTTTCTTTCTATTGTTCTTATAGTTTCAAGATTATATTATATATAGTTTAGCTGAAAGTCTATATGTACGTATAAAATTTATCTTTTCATGATCAAAGTTCATAAGTATTAATTCAAACATTTATAAAATAAATAAAATTTTAAATATTCATAATTAATAATGCCAAAAAGGTTTGCAACAATTTTTCAATATTATTTCCAATAAATTTTACTTCCTACTTGATGCAAGAGTCATAAATCAATTATAACATAAATTAACAAATAAAATCAAGAAGATAAAATATCAAACAAAATCTAATAGCTTATAAATTTTAAAATAATTTAGCACAAGAAATTCATAAATTCAGAATATTTATATGTTCATTAAAATAATGAATCTCATGTGCTATAGCTTTATTGTAAATATTTTCAAAACACAAATTTGGAAATAAATTTGTAATGATATATTTTTAAAATAGTTTATTTATAAAAATTGGGAGTGTTACTTATCTCTCAGCACTAATTAAACATGTGAAATTTCTGCCTTACACGTAATTTTATGGTAAAAGATTTTTTCTGGCTCATTTCTTGATCCTAATTCGAATAATTGCCACCACAAGGTAAGAGGGAGGGGATTGCTGTTTTATTATTATAATTTATATTTAAAAAGAGACAATAAAAGGGTGAACAAAAAGAAGAAATAGAGAGAGAGAGAGAGAGAAATTAAAGAATAAAAGAGAGACGAGATGGAGCATAGGCGGCTTACGGAATCGAGGCAGGTAAGAGCTCGTGTGCAGTTGACGCCGTGGAATAAACAAGAAGTCACGCGCATTAGCTTCCGAAGTTGTCACTGGTTTGCATCATCATTCACCGATCTTTAAAATTTTGCTCCAAACTTTTTTAGAATGCATTAATGTTGATGTCTATTAAAAATTAATTTTATAATTAATTGAGTTATAATTTTGGTGACTCATCATTTCAGCTTTTGAATATAAAAGCAAAAAGATTTTTACCTTATTGCTTTTCAGTCAACTTTATTTTCTAACGTATTGAACTTAATTTGCACTAAAATAATATGATCAACCATTATATATATATATATATAATCACTTGTCAGAGATTTTTTTTCTGTCCTTATCTGGGTTACGAGCATATTCTCAAGCCATAGATCCTATCGGCAAGGTTAGGCAAGCTAGGTTCAAGCTGGCAGGACTCAACTGCCAGTCCAAATAAAGCTTGCTGATAGCTATTGCAACACAATTGAACTTAGTAGAGAAAAGGATTAGTTGAATAGGTGAGTGATTTCCTTGTATCCCTAAAGTTTAGAAATAATCAGCTTCAAGTCATGGCCTCCTTGGACCATCAACTTCACGTTCTTTCCTCAGCCAATCCCATCTCATGGCCTTAGAGTTGTTGGAATTAATATGATGGGGATAAAATTAAGCCTTTTTTATTTTTTTTTTGGTACAGACGGATGATCACACCAATCTAGGGTGAGTCAAACCCGAAATATCAGAATATAATATTTGGCCTAGAATAGTAGGGCAAGGTCACCCGCTGCCAGCTCCAAAAGCCAGAGTGATAAGCCACTCGGGCAGCAATCCAATCCGTAGCTCTATTGGCTTCCCTGTAGATATGCCGAATCTGGGCACTCGCAGCTCCTGGAAGAAGAGATCTGATATCACTGATCATGGGATGGACAACCGATAGTCAGTGGAATCCTGACGGATCCAGCTAATAACTGTAGCAGAATCACCTTCAATAATAAGCCTTTGGACACCCAGGGTCCGAAAGGCATAAGAAATACCAGCCCACGCCGCATACAGTTCAGCATAGGGGACAGTAGAGTCAAGCAATCCAAATCCGCCAGCCGCAATCATCATGCCATCCGACCCTCTGATCACAAAAGCTGAACCCGCGTGTCTACCGCGAACACTCCCATCAAAGTTGATTTTAATAAACCCTAGGGGTGGGGGCTCCCAAGAAACAAAGACCGTACGCCGGTGCGCTACCGAAGTAGCATGGGAGTCCCAGTGGCCAGGGCAAGCAGAATCCAGAGAGCTCTGATGGAAAGTATACTCAGCAGCTGAGGAGACAGCGGACCTAATGACCCGAAAAGAGGTAGGAGCCTCCTCAGTGAAAACAATATGGTTCCGGGATAACCAGATCTGGTACGCAATATAAACCCATCTCGAAACCATCTGATAGACACCATTCCGCATAGCCTGCCTAATCAGCCGAAGGAAGATAAACACTGGGAGTCCGAATCATGCTCCCAAGGATACATCCCCGAACTATGCCAGATCTGTCTTGCTCTACTGCATAAGAAGATAGCATGATCCATTGTCTCCTCCTCGAGACCACACAACGGGCATATAGGCATGATGCTCAAACCTCTCCTCGAGAGCAGGGAACAAGTCGGAAGAATACTCCAAGCAAGCTTCCATACGAATAGACGCACTCTAGGGTGAATGGGAAGATACCAGATTCAAGCCAAATCCATCACTTGATGGGGCAGAGGCCGATAGATATCTACGAGGTCCCTCATAGAAGCCCGGGGTGAACAAGTTCTCCTCCAAACCCTAGAATCATTAGTGTGGCCCGGAATGAGAGGAAGAGAAGTAACACGACGGTAGAGCTCATCCCCGAAGAAGCACGATATCGATGAGGAAAGCCAAGCAGAATGATCATGAGAAATAAGATCAGAAACTCTCATTCCATTAGGGATATCAGTGGTAACAAAAGTAGGCCATCGAGAAAGTAGAAGGTCAGTAATCCAGGCGTCCTGAAGAATATCCACAGAGGAACCATCGCCAATAATCCAAGAAATGCCATCAAGAACAGCCGGAGCGTGACGACAAACCTCTTTCTAGAAGAAGGAGTGCCGGTGGGAGGATTGAGGGGAAGCAGAGTGATTCCAGTCACCATATTTGGCACGCATAAAGGAGCTCCACAAACAATGCGGATCAAGCAAGAACCGCGAAGCATGCCTAGCTATAAGAGCTTCCCGCCTGGCCATAAGAGACTGGATCCCGAGCCCTCCCTCAGCAGTCGGCATACAGACAATATCCCAAGCAAGAAGATGAACACCATGACCTTCCTGCATAGAGGCTCAAAGGAAGTCCCGAAAGTATCTCTCAATCTTTCGCAAACAAGTCAGAGGGATGGCCGCATTAGATAACAGATAGAGAGGAAGAGAAGACAGGACTGAGCGAAGAAGAGTAATCCGAGCCATCATAGAGAGCCCAGTAACCTGCCACCCTTCTAGGCGATCGCGGACCCTCCTTTCCAGGATACTGAAGTCGAAAATCCGAGGCCTTCTACTCGTGATGGGAATCCCAAGGTAAGATAGCTGATCAGCCTGAGTAGAAATCCCCATAGTTTGCAATATAGAACCCCTGACCATGGGAGGCGTCTTTGGGCTAAAACAGATCAAGGACTTGTTGAGATTAATTCTCTGACCAGATGCCCAACAATAATCTTGCAGAATGGTCACCAAAATGGAAGCATTACGGGTAGAAGCCTTTCCTAGAAGAATGCAGTCATCCGCAAACATTAAATGGGAAAGAGTGGGCCCAAGAGGACCAGCAGAATATGGCTCCAAAGATGAGTCCATCTGAGCCTGAGAGAGAGCCCGGAACAGAGCATCAGCAGATAGAATAAAAAGGAAGGGGGAAAGAGGACATCCCTGCCTCAAGCCAATCTCAGAATGGAAGTAATCAGTTTATCCTCCATTAATAAAGAGAGAGAAAGATGGTCGGTAGACACATGCCATAATCCAAGTAATAAAGAGATCATGAAAGCCGAACTCCTGAAGGGTGCATCGCAGAAACACATGCCCTTTAGTGTTTGCCTTTAGATGAAGGGTACGTTTCTTTTTGCCATTTTGTCATATAAGATATTTTTTTATTTACTCGGAAAGAGAAATACATAAGATTTTATGAGTATCATACATAAAATGTTTATTGAAAAAATTGAAAAATGGTTCATTGTTATTGCATGGGTTTACCATACACGCTTTGTCACACGTATTCAACTCAAGTTTCAAGACAATTAATTGCTTTACCTTAATCTAATTAACTTGCAAACCTAATGGACTTTGTCCCACCTGATGTGCCAATAAGTTTTTCGGATAATTTTGCTATAATTTTAACTACAATGACCCATCAAGTCATTTGAGCCCAATGCATGTCTGGATCAATCATTCAAGATGTGACTTGCTGCTTATGGGTGGGGCAAAGCAACATCCTCCTAATCCATGACTACGAGGTTTAGATTGGACACGAACGCATTAAGTACGAGAATAAAGGTTTAGCTTATGTAACTCATTTGCATTGACTAATAATCGAATCATATTCAATCAACTCAAAACTTTATTTATTCATAAAAGCTGAGTTAGGTTAACAGATAATTGAATAGACCGTAATCAAAATTCAGTTCTCAATCCATCCAACAAATAGATTGAGCATGGGTTGATAGTTTTTTTTCTTTGATTTTGTACCTCAAATCAATTCCAACTCAGTTATATTTGTTGCTATTGAAAATCATGCTGCAATGGAGAAAAAAAAAATATATATAAAATTTACATGTTCTTTAGTTAATAGACCTAAATTCATGATCATACGTTCAAGAAAATTAAAAAATTCTTCGAACCCGCATCTTTTTATCCCTTATTTCTTATCCAAACCCGTATTAAACTTGAAGAGATGATACATCGTGAATGAGATTTAGAAGGCTACAGCTTCTTCAAAGGGTCAGATTTTAAATGATTAGTTTTTAAGGACAAATTTCATGTAGGAGATCTTCCGGTAAGAAAAGACTAATCGGTTAGCCGTGAATGCTTTTTCTTCCGCACCTTTTTGTTTTGTTTTGTTTTTTTTTTTCTTCTCCCAGCCACGAAATCTCGATTGGGGATTTGGGACCGGTTGCCAATGAGCGGCTGACCTGCACCACAGCTGAGGACGCCATGAAAGTAGGTGGTGTAGGGCGTCCTCTGAGCTCAGGGATGGTCGGCCACGGGGTTCTCCTTTTTCTTTTTACCATCGTCACGGACTTATCCTTCCACTCTGATCGGAATTCCTTTGTCTCGACGTGATGGTAACTTGACATGATTGGGCTCTGTACTGTTGTTGGCACCCAGCAGGGCCGTTATCCACTAGAGTAATAATAGAGCACGTTGTTTCCCAAATTTTTTTTTTGTACAGGTAAACAATTGCACCAGATTAAAATAAATCAAATTCATTATATCAGAATATAAAATTTGAATAAAAATTATTGGATAAAATTTTTTTTGACCTTTATAATCAGAGATCAAAATGATAAGCAATCCAAGCAGCAACCCAGTCAACCGCTGAGTTTGCTTTCCGATATATATGCCGAATCTAGACACTATAAGCCTGATGGAGCGTAGCCCTGATGTCGCATAACAAAGGATTGGTCGGCATAGGGTCGCCTGCATCCTGCCGGAGCCAGCGGACAACAGTACTAAAGTCTCCCTCAATAATAAGGCTGCGGATGCCCATACTACAGATAGCATAGGATATGCCAGCCCACACAGCATATAACTCGGCAAGTGGCACAAAAAGGTCTAGAGAACTAAATCCACCAGCCATAAGCAACGAACCATCCGAGTCACGGATCACAAAAGCCGAACCAGCCAATCGACCTTGAACACTGCCATCAAAGTTGACTTTGACAAACCCTAGTTGGGGGTTCCCAAGAAACAAAGACCGTACGTCGGTTCGCTGCAGAGCAGCAGAGGATCCACAGCTGCTAGGGCTGTCAGAATCATGGCCTGACTGGTGGAGCACATACTCAGTAGAGAGGGACAGAGCTGTCCTAACAATCCTGTAGGGAGGGTCAACCACTTCTGCAAAATATACCGATTCTGAGACAGCCAAACCTGATAAGCAATGTAAGCACCAGTGGAATGGAACAGACGGGTGCCCCTACCCGTATCCTGCCGAATCTAGCACAAGAAGGAACTGCGAGATGGAGTACTACTATCATCCTAGAAGTGGTATCCTGCTATCTGCCAGACTAATCTCACTCTGGTGCAAGTGAAGATAGAGGGGACCCGAATTAGCTTCCTTGCGTTCCCTTGGCCAGCCAGCCCATTTGTCAGATCCCAATAGGGAAAATGGGTTGACATCAGTGTTTAGATTGAACTGTTGCAAAGATGTATCAGGCCTTATCAAACCCTCAGAACCCATCGGACGACACACTGAGGCTGCTGGCACACAGCCTTCTTCCCTAAAAAAACCTTCGAGTCTTCATGAGTTGCAGTGGCTGACCCTGAAAGCCCAGAGTGGCCATCCCCCTGAACAACCTTTGGCACCTTCTTCCCACTATTAACACCTTGTAGCGAGTTAGGGCAGTGGGCAGCAGAACCAGACGCACCACCCTTCCTCCCCACCAGCCGGCAAGCTACCTTCTTCGGAGTCTGCCAGCCACTCGAGACATCCTGCCAATGCCAGCTTCCAGCAGAGCAGGATCTTTCCTACGCCGGAGGGCTACCATCCAGGGCCCAAACACCATGCTATCAGAAGAGGAGTCGGCAACCGGTGCAGTAGCGCAATGTCCAGCAGGATGCAAAGAGCCACAAGCTTCACAAATACCCTCTAGATGCTCATAGGCAAATTGATGCCAGAACGGAGCTCCACCGCCTCTCACCCTCGCTCCCGGCCGCAGGGGTTTGCTGAGATCAACACGGACGCAAGCTTGAGCAAACCCTCCGCGCTTCCTTTCCTTCATTGCAGAGTCAAGGAATAAGAAGTCGCCAGCCACAGAGAGGATAGAGCTCACAATTCCTTCTGCCCAGAACTCAATCAGGAGGGATGGCAATCGGATCCACAACAGAGCAGAGGACAGAGTATCAGGCGAGGGAACGAACTGCGGATGCCAATCCTCCACAGCCATCACCTGTCCATTGACGACCTGGGGCCTGCCAAGGACTTGAGCTTTTGCAGCAGGATCAGAGAAGCAGATCAGGTGGTGTCGATGGGCCAAGCTTACAGTCTCAACATCGCCAGAGACACCTGCTCGACGAAGTTCCCTCACGAATGCTTCCGACGGAACCCAACGCGATAGGCTCCGAGCAATTACTACCTTCAGTCCCCAATCAGCTGATTCCTCTTCCAAAACCTGAACCGGCACCTGAATTACTTCAGAAAATAGTTGTTCAAGTGCCAGCACGTCTGCCGGAGACGGAGTAGAAGCCTCCCAGACAAAGCGGCTATCGAGTCTTCGATTCCATCCCATCCCCTCCGTCTTGCCCCCATCTAAGCCGACTGGAGTCGCATTCGATGAGGAAGCCATCGTCCGAAGGAGTGCAGCATAGTCTGACAGCGGTGATCACTGTAGATCAAACAGCAAGCAGATGGGAGCATGAATCTTGAAGCGCAGAAAAAATAGAGCACCTCCGACGCCAAATGCACGATTCTTAAAGCATTTGTTTGAGTGGGGGCAAGAGCTGCAATATAATCTTTCCCATCATTGAATGCTCTTTTCAACGACTAGTTCTCACATCCCCTCTACATGAACAATTCTAGAGAAGAATGCATTCATTAATATTTCATCATGAGAAACTTGGGATGTTCTCTTGGAAAATAAGTGACCATGGGATGGGAAAGCAAACGCCTTTAGATAAAGAGGGTTTGTGCTTTGAGAATCGTGCTCCCTAGTGCTCTGGTTCTCCTTCTGTTCCTTGCCTTAAGATTCGTGCATCTATTTTCTTCTTCCCTGATCTTTGGGCGATCTTCGTCTGTTGCTTCACCATTTCTCTGGTTTATCCCTTCGTCATTCCCTCCTTTCCTATGGCCTCTGATTCGGCTGATGGTAGCCGGATTCCTGGGAGGAGGACGTCGACGAACGGGTTTCAATGGGTTACCCAGTCTCCTTCGCCAGCAGAAGTGGAGAGGTTGCAGGATTCATTTCCGGAGGTGATTAAGGTCCCGATGGCGGAGCTTGAAGCGGAGGTGACGGGCTGGCAGCAGAAGGCCGTGCTCGTCCACTCGTTCCACAGATGGATTCCGGCTGATGCCTTCATAAGGGAATTCAGGCGAGCTGGAATTTCAGGTGCCATCATTCCTATTAGCCTGGCATTCAAATGCCATGTGTTTCGATTTGATTCCAAGGAAGATTGTAACCTGGTTCTACAACGACCTTGGGTGACAATGGCCAGGTGGTTGGCACTGAGTCGTGGAGGCCGGAGTTTACTCCGGCTGAGGACTCCGTCTCGTCTGCACTGATATGGGTGAGATTGCTGCTTCTGCCTCTCGAGTTTTGGAAGAAGGAGTTCCTCAGAGCCATTCTAGAGCCAGCTGGTGATTTCGTCTGTGTTGATGCAGCTACCTTGGCGAAATCTAGGGGGGGTTATGCGAGGGTCTGTCTTCGGGTTGACCTTCGTCGCCCTCTCTGGCCAGGTACCCGGATTCAAGGGAGCTTCCAACCTTTCTGGCAGAATTTCATCTATGAAAACCTGGAGGGAGTATGTTTGAGCTGTGCCTCTCTGCATTTGGATGGCCCCTGTTCTCAGTCGGGATGTCCTGATGGGGTTGGCTCTGGTTCCAATTCTGTGTTTGGGCCGTGGCTTGTTGCAATCCGGAAGCAGAAGGCTGCTTCTAATCCTCAGATGGTGGAGAAGGGGAAGGCTCCGTTGCTGGCTTCGTCTTCAATCCCTGGCTCTGGTTCAGCATCCCAGGTAGTGAACAATGGGCTTTCATCGGGCTCTGGTGAATTGTCTGAAGGGTGGGCAGCTCCGGTGAAGATTGCTCGCCGGAGGTCCTCCTCGTCATCGAGAATGCTATTAAGGCCTGTAGCTGTGGTATCGCTCCCTGGGAAGGAAGAGGACTTGATTGTCAACGGGAAGGATCCCGTGCCGGTTCAGGATGAGCGTGCCGTTTCTAAGGCATCAGCTCTGAACTTAAATCCTGTTGAGCAGCTGGGTTCCCTGAAACCTGATCTGAACCACCCGACTGTGATCCATAACCCCTTCTGTTGGCCCAGATGGCAACCCAGAGGGAGGGTGAATTGGGTTCTTTAAAAAATTAAGCCTTTTTAAAATAGTTTGCTTTGAAATGATGGCAAGTGAAGGTAACTATAAAGTGCAGTGAATAAATAGAGATAGAGAAAGAGACAATGAGCACGGCAAACACAAAAGATTTTATAGTGGTTCGGTGTACCAACACCTACGTCCACTCCCAAGATTCACTTGGGTCCACACTATAATCACCCTAGATTACAGCGAGTTGTTTTACAAGCTCACAACTCAAACTTGTTGTTTTTCCGGGATCACAACGAACCCAGCTGGTTTTCAAGGGCTCACCAGCACAAAAACCCTAACCAAGCTTAACCAAGCTTGAACCGAGGTAAAACTACCTCCTCTAGTTCAATCCCCAGATTGAACTAGGCACAAACAAAATAAGTATTGTTTTTGAAATACAAAGCTCCTCAATGAGCAAATATACAAATTAAGAATAACAAGGTTTAGAAAAGCCTGATTTGTAGATGGTTGGCTTTTGAGCTTTTCTTCTTTTCTTCTTTTCTTCTTCTCCTTGCTGGATTGAATCAAGCCTCAGCTCCGATTCTTCACAGTTGAAGCAGTTGAGAAGAGTTGAAAAGCAAGAAATGAATCTCCTTTCTCCAAGTTGGGAAATCCACCAAGACTTTGATTTGAACGCTTTGGATTCCTCTTGAGCTTTTTGGAGTGGAGTGGATTTGAGCTAGAAGGTTTTCCTTTCAAGATTCAAGCTCTCGGATTTTTGAAATGGGATTTTCTATCTCAGATTTTCTCTCTTTTTTTTTTTTTTTTTTTCTTTCTTTTTTGAACAATAGACTTCCCTTTTTATAGATTTCTTTTACACCATTTTTGGAAGAAAACTATCCGTTGGAGTGTACCTTGTATCAAAATATATCCGTTAGAAATAAGGTAAAATAGAAATATTACCGTTAGAGCTGATCTGGCAACTTGATTTTTCGTTCCAGGTGGGTTGGAGTCGACTCTAACTTTTCTGGAGTCGGCTCTAGCTCGAGGCATTTCAAAACGATATTTCTGGAGTCGTCTCTGGCTTTTCTGGGGTCGACAAGAACTTTTCCGGAGTCGACTCTAACTTACCCGGAGTCGACTCTAGGTCGGGGCCAGAAAAATCGACTTTCTGCTTCGTCTGTGAGAGTCGACTCTAACAGTCTCGGAGTCGACTCTAAGTCCGTGCCAGTTCCGGAGTCGGCTCTGTGATTCTCGGAGTCGACTCTAATGTCTGCAATTCTTACCTAGACATTAGATTCGATCCAGAACACTATGTAACTCCTGATTTTGATCATTCAATAGTCTTATAATCTGAAACACTAAATCAAAATCATTAGAGCCTTCAATAGTTATACTCAGATAGTTTTGTTAATCATCAAAATCATCAATTGGGTCAACAATCTCCCCCTTTTTGATGATAACAAAAACTTTGAGTATATGCATTCAAAAATTCAATCAAACTAAGGATTATAGTCATTTTGAACTTTAAACATTTAAATTTAGGTTTTGATGCCAATGTTCAAGTAAACTTTTAAAATTGTGCATGAGTTCAATATAATCCATCAATTATGAATATTTAATCTTAATGTGCATAAAATTGCAAATGAGCTTTTTGTTAAGCTCCCCCTGTATATAAGCATCAAATTTTAACTGATTAACATTTCAAGTCATTTTGCATAAACAATTAATTCTCCCTTCATTAAAATTTTCAAGTCTTTGCATATTCAATATTCATATTCAATCTTTCTTTGCATACAACCATCTTTCTTTGATCTCAACCATCTCTCCCCCTTTTTTGTTATCAGCAATAAGGAGAGTATTAGATAAAGAAGCTATTATAAGAATTGTAGACTCAATAAAGCATAGGGATCCAAGCAATCAATATTTGAAAATGTGAAATTGCATTTCATAAGCAAGAACCATTACATTAGTTGATTCATATACATTTCAAAATGAAATACATTAGATATTCAAAAACTTCCTAAGTACAAACTATCAAATCAAAATCAAGGTCAGATGTGTTTGAATACAATTTTCTTCAGATGACCTATGATTCCATTACATCATCCTTTTGTGATTTCTTAAAGTTTTCAAGGCAAGCTTCGATTTGAGAGACTGCAAGGTCAATATCCTTCTTCAATTGACCCGTTGCATGAACATAGATCCTGATCCATCGGCAATGCCTTCCATCCTTTCGAAGATCTTATGAAGCTCAGCCCAAAGGATTCAACAGAACTGCCTAAGGTAAAGGATAGCATGTCCAGTCTCGAATTTATTCTTCTTTCAACTGATTAAAGTCTTCTTTTAATTTAGAAATTTCTTGAGATCTCTGACTATCATACTCAGCAAGCAAACCTCTTAACTGATCAAGTTGTTCATCAGAGAATCTCCCAGAATTTGTTATAGGCTGATGTGGAGGTGAGGGAATAGAACTAGGTCCGGCCTCTGAAGGTCCAGCTGAAGAAGGTCCCGCAATAGATGGATCAGGGACAGATGGTCCCTCAGTGGATGGTCCCGGGATGTCTTCTACTCTGGTTTCCTCTGCTCTATCTCTTCTGCTCTTTCCTCTCTTCCTCCCTTTATCCAAACACCATTCAATTTCTTGAAGCCCATCCGATGAATAGTAGATATGCTATAGTAATCAGTGTGTCTCAGTTTTCTTAAAGGTTCATTCTCCATAATGAGCACACCTTGGCTTCTAAAGATAGTGTCAGAATCATACCGTATGGCAGTGTTGATCTCTTCTTTGTAGCTGCCTCTGCCATGTATCCAATCATCATGCCAGCTAAATTGACTGGCCTTCCAGTAATATGCAGTCCATAACAGAACGTCTCGCTCCGAGACATACTCGAATCTACCAATTTTTGGAAATAAGATTCTCCACAGATATTATGCAATAATCTGAGTTCTAGATTCAACTGATTTGCAAAGATTTCTTCAAACTCAGTCACATCTCTCCCTAGCATCTTGTCAATGCTCCACTTCTATCCTCATGTTGATATTCCATTAATCCGATGTGGGCATTTCAATAGTTTCCAAGAATCTCAGAGGTATGTCACTCTTGTTCCTCTTACTATGCTTATTAATCCACCTTCTCCTCTGCTTAACCGTTGTAAAACTCTCTTACTAAAGCTGGATATGTGGGTAAATCAAGTGAGCAAAATTTTTCCCATCCCATTTCCTTTAAATTTCTTCCAATAGAGAAACCTTCCGATTCAAATAAATCAAATTCACTTTTCTCCCAGTGGTAATGGTCTTACCGGCTAAATGATCAACCTTGGGTGAAGATGGTGAAGGAGGAGAATCCTCTTGAGTGGCCGAAGAGGAAGAAGGCGATGGTTGCCTCCGAACAGTGCGTCTCTTCGTTGGAACGGATGCTCCACCGACGAATCCGCGCCTCTTAGGTGCCATTGAGAAGATTGGAAGGTTAATCAAGGGTTTTGAGTAGATTTGGGGAAGTTGGAAAGGTTTTGGAGTTCTTTGGATAGGATTAGGAGACGATTGGAATGATTGGGGGTCGACTCCGCCTTTTTATTTTTGACCTAGCTCGACTTAGAGTCGACTCCCGAAAACTGGGTGTCGGCTCCGAACCAGAAAATCTGTCAGCGCTCGTATTAGAGTCGGCTCCACAAAAGCCAGAGTCGGCTCTAATCACTTAGACAGAACATCAAAAACTCAGGTGTCGACTCCACAAACTGTCAGAGTCGACTCTAACAGTTTCAGAGATAAAAAATTAAGTTTCAAGATTTGAAACTATTCAAATTAATCATCAAATTATAGATTAATGTTCTTTAGCAATTGGGGAAACAATGAATCAAGATCTAGATAGATTTCCTTATTGAAATATCAAGATTTTTCAAGAAAATGATGAAATCTAGATAGATGTCCTTAAGAGTTTCAGAAAACTATTCCAAAGGATCACAAACTCCTAATTCTCCTCTAAGATAACAAAATCTCTCTTCACTTAAGGGTTTTGTTAATATGTCAGCTAGTTGTTCTTCAGTGTTTACATAATCTAAACAAATTTCATCATTAGCTACATGTTCCCTTATAAAATGATATCTAATTTCTATGTGTTTTGTCCTTGAGTGTTGAATCGGATTTTTAGTTAAATTGATTGCGCTAGTGTTATCACATCTTATGGGTGTTTTATCAAGTGTGATACCATAGTCTTCAAGTTGTCGCTTAATCCATAGGATTTGCGCACAGCAACTTCCAGCTGCTACATATTCAGCTTCAGTAGTTGATAATGCAACTGAATTTTGCTTTTTGCTAAACCATGTGATTAAGTTACTTCCTAAGAAATGGCATGCACCACTTGTGCTTTTTCTATCTAGTTTACATCCAGCATAATCAGAATCCGAATATGCAATTAGGTTTAAAGTTGAGTCTCTAGAATACCATAAACCTACATTTTTGTTCCATTTAAGTATCTTAAAATTCTTTTAACAGCTATTAAATGTGATTCTTTAGGTTCAGATTGAAATCTAGCACATAAACATACTGAAAACATAATATCTGGTCTACTTGCTGTTAAATAAAGAAGGGATCCGATAATACCTCGATAATACTTTTGATCAACCTTCTTACCTTCTTCATCTTTGTCCAGCTTGCATGAAGGACTCATTGGAGTTCCGAGGGGTTTCATTGTTTCCATACCAAACTTTTTTTCTCTTGTGTATTTGGTTTGGTTGATAAAGATTCCCTCCTTGCATTGTTTGATTTGGAGTCCAAGGAAGAAGTTGAGTTCTCCCATCATGCTCATCTCGAATTCTCCCTGCATCAACTTTGCAAATTCTTGACAAAGAGAATCGTTAGTAGCACCAAAAATAATGTCATCTACGTATATTTGTACTACAAGCAAATCTTTATTTTTTCTTTTCAAAAATAGTGTTTTATCAACATTACCTCTTGTAAAATCATTTTCTATTAAGAATTTACTTAACCTATCATACCAAGCTCTAGGTGCTTGTTTCAAACCATATAAAGCTTTGTGCAATTTAAAAACGTGATTTGTAAATTCATGATCTTCAAAACCTGGTGGTTGTTCTACATACACCTCTTCATTTATAAATCCATTTAAAAATGCGCTTTTAACGTCCATTTGAAATAAGTTAAAATTCATGTGACATGCAAATGCAAGTAACAATCTAATGGCTTCCAATCTAGCTACAGGTGCAAAGGTTTCATCAAAATCAATACCTTCCTCTTGATTATATCCTTTTGCAACTAATCTAGCTTTGTTTCTAATTACTATGCCATTTTCATCTAATTTATTTCTAAAAACCCATTTTGATCCTATTACTGAATGATTTTTAGGTCTTTCAACTAGTGTCCAAACATTATTTCTAGTAAATTGATTTAGTTCTTCTTGCATTGCTATCATCCAATTATTATCTTTCTCGGCTTCTTCAATAGTTTTAGGTTCTATTTGAGAGACAAATGCAAGATGATTACTAATATTTCTCATAAATGATCTAGTTCTTATTCCTTGAGAAGGATCACCTATAATCAATTCCTTAGGATGACTATAAGCATATCTCCAATCTCTTGGAAGATCTATATCATTATGATCATTATTAACATCACCGACCTTATGTGAATCATCATCTTTAGCCTCTTGTTCATGATCAGAAGATACTTCAATATTAAGTTTTTCAAGATCTTTTTCAATTATGTTTGTATCTTCCTCATCATCAATCTTTTCAGATCCAGTTGCTAAAGATTCATCAAAAACTACATGTATGGATTCTTCTACTATTAAGGTTTTCTTGTTAAAGATTCTATATGCCTTACTAGTCGTTGAATAACCTAGAAAAATTCCTTCATCAGATTTAGCATCAAATTTTCCTAAGTTGTTTTTACCATTATTATGAATGAAACATTTACATCCAAATGCATGAAAGTATTTTATATTTGGTTTTCTTTCATTCCATAATTCATAAGGTGTTTTCTTTAATATTGGTCTTATTAATGCTCTATTTAAGATGTAACATGCTGTGTTAATTGCTTCCGCCCAAAAATACTTTGGTAAGTTGCTTTCGCATAGCATGGTACGGGCCATGTCTTCTAGGTTCTATTTTTTCTTTCAACTACACCGTTTTGTTGTGGAGTCCTAGGGGCTGAAAAAGTTATGATTAATTCCATTTTCAGAACAAAAACTTTCAAATAAGTGATTTTCAAATTCAGTTCCATGATCACTTCTTAGAGACACTATGGTAGTGTTTTTCTCATTTGTGACTTTCTTGAAGAATTTCAGAAATATCGAGAAAGTCTCATCTTTGTGAGCTAAAAAATCACCCAAGTGTACCTAGAGTAATCATCTACAATCACTAAACCATATTTCTTTCCTCCTAGACTTGTGGTTCTAGTTGGTCCGAAAAGATCCATGTGAAGTAGCTCTAGAGGCCTAGAAGTTGAAACAGTGTTTTTAGATTTGAAAGAACTTCTAGTTTGTTTTCCAAATTGACATGCATCACAGATTTTGTTATTTTCAAAATCTAACTTAGGTAAACCTTTAACTAAATCCATCTTAATTAGTTTTGAAATAAGGTGTGTGCTTGCATGACCTAATCTACGATGCCATAACCATCCAATATCATTTATGTTAGCATTGTCAGCAATTAGGCAATGACTACTTTCAGATAATTTGTCTAAGTCAACTAAGTACACATTGCCATGTCTATAACCAGTAAAAACAATGCTATCATTAATGGAATCAGATACTATGCAAATAGAAGATTTAAATGAAACATTAAAGTTCTTATCACATAGTTGGCTTATACTAATTAAATTGTGCTTTAAACCATCAACATAAAGTACATTATCAATAAATATAGATGGAGTTATGCGAACTTTACCAAGGCCCATAATTTGACCTTTACCGTTATCGCCAAACGTCACAACTCCACCTTTCTTTTCTTCTAGGGTGATGAA
Organism: Calamus simplicifolius; assembly: GCA_900491605.1. Taxonomy (NCBI): domain Eukaryota; kingdom Viridiplantae; phylum Streptophyta; class Magnoliopsida; order Arecales; family Arecaceae; genus Calamus; species Calamus simplicifolius. The sequence continues at coordinate 384,861 of UESW01001547.1, read as the reverse complement.
TTCCTCTTTGTCACCCGTCATATGTCTTGAGCAGCCACTATCAAGATACCACTTTTTCTTTGATCTTTTGGCTACAAGACATTCCTGCAATATAATCAAACTTTATGTTTAGGTACCCAAGCTTTCTTGGGTCCTTCATGGTTAGTAGCAACAAAAATTGTTCCTTTCGGAACCCATATTTTCTTTGCTTTAACATTTAACTTGTTGTTATTATTTAATGTTTTGCATTCAAATGATTTATGACCTTTTTCATTGCATTTAAAACAAGTTATATTACTTTGATTGGCTTTTACAAAAATATTCTTTAAAGATTTTTGTTTCCTATATTATAACCTAGGCCAGCTTTATCGAAAACAGCTTTTTGATTATCTAAAATCATGTTTAGTTTAGTTGAACTTAGGTGAATTTCTCAACAATGTCTTTATATTTTATAACTTCTTTCTTTAATGAAATTGTCTTTAACTTGCTGTTCTTTTTCTAAAGCTAAGGTTTCTAATTGATCTTTTAAATCTTTTGTTGTTTTTAGTTTCAGATTTCAACAAATCTATTTCTTGATTAAAATTATTCTTTTCTTGCTAAGTTCTTCTTTTTTAGTTAAGTTCTTAACTTCTAAAGCTAATTCATTTTTACTTTAGCTAAAGCTAATATTGTCATTTTTCAAAAACTTATACTTCTTTTTCAAAGATTTAAAATCAATCATAAGTTCATTGAAAGCCTCAAACATTTCATCAAAAGTGAATTCATCATTTGAGTTTTCAGAACTTACCTCATTGTCGTTGTCGTCGTTGTTGGCCATGAAGCAGATATTGGCAACTTCCTTTTGTTCTTCTTCTTCCGACGAGGAAGATTCATCAGACCATGTTGCCATGTATGCTTTCTTCTTTTTCTTGTAGGCCTTTTTCAGCAAAGGACAATCATATCTAAAGTGCCCTGGCTTTTTACACTCATAACATACTAAGGGCTCTTTCTCTTTTCTTTCTCCTTGTCCTTTTTCTTATCTTTTTCTCCATCAATTCTTGCTCCAAATTTCTTTTTTATGGAAGGGCCTTTTTCTCATAAACTTCTGAATTTTTGGCCAAGAGAGCAGTTCATCATCATCATCTTCATCATTCACTGCTGCTCTCTTCCATTTCTGCAGTTTTGAGGGCAATGTTTTCTTTCTTTTTGTTTCCTCCTCAACATGCTGCTTCATTGTCAGCTCGTGGGTCATTAGGGATCCTAGAAGCTCCTCTAAAGGTAATGCATTGAGGTCCTTTGCTTCTTGGATAGCAGTGACTTTCGCTTCCCACGATCTTGGTAGTGACCTAAGAATTTTGCGCACAAGGTCAGCATTAGAATAAATTCTACCAAGACTCTTTAAACCATTCACAATATCAGTGAATCTAGTGAACATGCATGTGATGGTTTCAGTTTGTTCCATTGTAAACAATTCATATTTATGAACCAAAATGTTTATTTTTGATTCCTTTAACTTGGTTTGTTCCTTCATGTGTTATTTCCAACCTATCCCAAATTTCTTTTGCGGAATTACATGTTGAGATTCGGTTGAATTCATTAGAGTCTAAGGAACAATATAAAATGTTAATGGCTTTAGCATTTAATTGAGCCATTCTTCTATCATTATCATTCCAATCCCTTTCGGGCTTAGGAACAAGAATGCCTTCAACTAAGTGTGTGGGTGTACTAGGTCCATTAGTTATTACTCCCCAATTCATAGTCAGAAGCTTGAATGAATATTCTCATTCTTGCTTTCCAATATGAATAGTTGGTTCCATTAAATAAAGGAGGTCGATTCGTAGAATGACCTTCAGCAAAACATGAACCACTTTGTGTTGCCATAAGGATCTTTAGCCCTTGATCGTGAGATCAAATTCTAAATGAGCACTTGCTCTGATACCAATTGTTGGCCCAGATGGCAACCCAAGAGGGGGGGGTGAATTGGGTTCTTAAAAATTTAAGTCTTTTTAACTTTAGTTGATTAGTTAGAAATGTGCAAGTGAGAGGCTAACTTATAAAAGTAATAAAGAGAGATAGAGAGAGAGAAATATAGCACGGCAAACACAAGATAATTTTATAGTGGTTCGGTGCAACCAACACCTACGTCCACTCCCAAGATTCACTTGGGTCCACACTATAATCTCTTCGATTACAGCCGAGTTGTTTTACAAGTTCACAACTCAAACTTGTTGTTTTTCCGGGATCACAACGAACCCAGCCGGTTTTACACGGGCTCACCAGCACAAAACCCTACACTCAAGCTTAACACAAGCTTGCAACGAGGTAAACAACCTCCACTGTTCAATCCCCTGATTGAACTAGCAACAAACAAAATAACAGAGTTTTTAAATATAGAAACGCTCCCTTGAGCAAATATACAAATTAAGTATAACAAGGTTAGAAAAGCCTGATTTGCAGATGGTTGGCTTTGAGCTTTTCTTCTTTTCTTCTTTTCTTCTTCTCCTTGCAGGATTGAATCAAGCCTCAGCTCCGATTCTTCACAGTTGAAAAGTTGAGAAGAGTTGAAAAGAAGAATCTCCTTTCTCCAAGTTGGGAAATCCGCCAAGACTTTGATTTTGAACGCTTTGGATTCCTCTTGAGCTTTTTGGAGTGGAGTGGATTTGAGCTAGAAGGTTTTCCTTTCAAGATTCAAGCTCTCGGATTTTTGAAATGGGATTTTCTATCTCAGATTTTCTCTCTTTGTTTTTCTTTTTTTTCTCTTTCTTTTTTGAACAATAGACTTCCCTTTTATAGATTTCTTTTACACCTTTTTGGAAGAAAACTATCGTTGGAGTGTACCTTGTATCAAAATATATCCGTTAGAAATAAGGTAAAATAGAAATATTACCGTTAGAGCTGATCTGGCAAGTTTGATTTTTCGTTCCAGGTGGGTTGGAGTCGACTCTAACTTTTCTGGAGTCGGCTCTAGCTCGAGGCATTTCAAAACGGTATTTCTGGAGTTGTCTCTGGCTTTTCTGGGGTCGACAAGATACTTTTCCGGAGTCGACTCTAACTTACCTGGAGTCGACTCTAGGTCAGGGCCAGAAAAATTGACTTTCTGCTTCGTCTGTGAGAGTCGACTCTAACAGTCTCGGAGTCGACTCTAAAGTCCGTGCCAGTTCCAGAGTCGGCTCTGTGATTCTCGGAGTCGACTCTAATGTCTGCAATTCTTACCTAGACATTAGATTCGATCCAGAACACTATGTAACTCCTGATTTTGATCATTCAATAGTCTTATCATCTGAAACACTAAATCAAAATCATTAGAGCCTTCAAGAGTTATACTCAGATAGCTTTGTTAATCATCAAAATCATCAATTGGGTCAACACCTTCTCCTCTCTTGCTTCAGTGGTTAGTGATGATGGTCAATTGGGTAGTAGGGAAGCCAGTCCAGGTCCCCTTAAGCGAGCTAGACCGGAGGTTTCTCTGGCTCCTAGGATTTTATCCAAATCAGATAAGAGAAGGGAAAAGGGAAGGTTCCTTTCTCCAAAAAGGGTGAGGTGAGTAGCTTCTCTCCAAGCCAGTTGGATCAGGTCCCATGTTTTCAGGTTGGTGCCCAGGAGGCGGTGAGGGTCCAATCTGTTGGGGGGGCTGGTCTTCCATTGGCTGATACTATTGGCGAACCTATGGGATTGGGCCCAGGTTCCTTATCTCAGGCACAGTCTTCCTGTTCAGGTGTGTCTGATCTTGTTTCGGATGGACTGCTGATCAATCCATTACTGATGCCTGACAAAGGCTCTCAGTTGAATGGGGGTCTTGTTGATAGTGATATGATAGAGGATCAAGGAGGGGTCCCATCTTCCTCCAGCCTATAAATGAAGATCTTACTATGGAATGTTAGAGGAGCTCGAAAGCCTTCTTTTCGATCCTCCTTCAGTAGATTATTGCAATTACACCACTTTGATATATGTGTCCTCTTGGAGACCAGGCTTTGGGGGATAGTCTTGTCCGTTTTCGTAGACAGATTGCCCGTACTTGGTCATCTTATGCTGTGGAGGCTGAAGGTCTGTCGGGGGGTATTTTGGCTATATGGTGCACCTCTGCAGTCAGGATAGATGCTTTCCATCAGTGCAATCAGCAAATTGGTCTCATGATCTCTGAGGGGTCTTCTGACCCCTGGCTTCTTTCGGCTGTTTATGCCAGCACGGACTACCGGAGAGAAGGGTTCTTTGGTCTGAACTGCTTTCCCTCCTTGCTCAAGGTATTCCGTCTATTATTGCGGGGGATTTCAATTGTATCACTGAGGCTAATGAAAAACATGGAGGCAGACGGGTTTCTGGCTCAGCTGATATCAATGAATTCAGAACTTTCATTGGTTCTTCAGGGCTTTTGGATTTGGGGTATTCGGGATCCCAATTCACTTGGTGCAATAATCGTCAGGGGTCTGCTCGAGTCTGGGAGAGACTTGATAGAGCCATGGCTACACCCCAGTGGCTCCAAAGATACCCTATGGTTACTGTCACTCATCTTCCTAGGATTGCTTCTGACCATTGCCCTATTTTGATTTCTACGGAGGCTGATCAGCATATGCGGAAGCAGTTTAGATTTGAGCAGTTTTGGACTGGCCTTTCAGCTGCTCGTTCTATTATTTCTCAGATCTGGCATATTCCTGTTAGGGGCAATGCTGTCTATCGTTATCTCGTCATCTTAAGATGGCCAGACACAGACTATCCAGATGGAATAGGAATGAGGTGGGGGATCTGGTCAGACAAGTTGAGCAGGTTGAAGCTGATATCAATATTCTGCAGGCTAAGGAGGATCAGGAAGGATTTTTGGTGGACTCGGACCTCTCTTTCCTTAGGGAGTTGCTGGCTCGGCACCACTCCCCTTTGCGGCAGCAGGAGGTGTATTGGTGGCAGAGATCTAGGACTCAGTGGATTTGTGATGGGGATCGAAACACCAGATTCTTCCATCAGGCCACTCTGAAGCGGAGAGCTACTAATCGGATTCGGAGATTAGTGGATGAAGGGGGGCATATTCGGAGGATTTCCACTCTATCAGTGACCTTCTTCTCCATTTTTTTCCGAGCTAGATGGGCTGAGTCTACTGGTGATGGGGACCCGGTTGTTCAGGTTCCGGCTACTAGGAAGGTTTCCTCCCTGGACAATGATATGCTTGTCAGGTCGATCTCTGCGGACGAGATTAGGGCGGCCCTGTGGGAGCTTGGTCCGAATAAGGCCCCTGGGCCTGACGGGTTTCCGCCTTTTTTCTTTCGGCACTATTGGGACATTGTTGGTCAGGAGGTGGTCCAAGCTATTCAGGATGTCTTCCGAGCTAGACACATTCCTTCTGAATGGAATCAGACTTTCATTACCTTGGTGCCCAAGAGAGTGGATGCTTCTCTTCCGCAGCACTTTCGGCCCATTAGCCTCTGCACTACCTTGTATAAAGTCTGTGCTCGCCTTTTAGCTCGCCGCCTTAGTCTGGTGATTCCTCGTCTCATATCGGAGGAGCAGGGGGCTTTCATTAGAGGGAGGTCTATTTCGGATAATGTCCTTATTGCTCAGGAGTTCATGCATGTTCTTCAGAGAGCTCCGGTCAAACGATCTTATGGCTGTAAAGCTCGATATGGAGCGTGCTTATGATATATTGAGCTGGGTTTTTTTGTACCGCTCTCTTTTGGAGTTTGGGTTTGATGAATTATTTATAGAATGGATTATGGCTTGCATTCATAAGCCCTCTTTTTCTCTAATCATCAATGGAAACCCGACTGATTTTTTCCACTCTAGTGTTGGTCTCCATCAGGATTGCCCCTTATCTCCTTTGCTGTTCATCCTGGCTGCAGATGATCTTTCTCGTGCTTTACGCAGGCTCAGCAGGACAGGCGGATTGCCCCAGTTATGGCTGGTTCTGAGGGCCCTTTTGTCTCCCACCTTCTCTTTGCTGATGACTGTATCCTCCTAGGCCATGCTTCTATTGATAATGCGGCTTCTTTTCATTCTATTATTCAGAACTACTGCCAGGCTTCAGGTCAGAAGGTCAATTTTCTGAAGTCTTCTATTTTCTTTAGCCCGAAGACTTCTAGATCCACTAGAGAAGCCATCATCAATTTGTCGGGTATCACCACTCAGACTGATAGATTTATGTATTTGGGGATCCCTATAACGGGGAGATGCCCCCGTTGCTCTGATTTCTCGAGATCGAGAGGCGGGTGCGCCAGCGCATTGAGGGATGGAAGGTGACTGGTCTTTCGATGATGGCTAGGGTTATCATTATTCGATCAGTTCTTTCCTCTCTTCCCCTGCATCTCCTGTCGAATGCAGCCATTCCGATTACTTGCCTGAGAAGGATCGAGAGATGCTTTCGTGATTTCCTATGGGCTTCTGTGCAGGATGGTCATGGGATTCACCTCTTATCCTGGGATTTGGTCTGTATGCCTATCGTTGAGGGTGGTCTCGGGATCCAGTCTTTGATTGTTAGAAGAAAAGCCCTTATTGCTAGACATGCTTCGAGATTTCTTCTGGAGCCACGTTGTCTTTGGAGCTCTCTGATGCGTATAAGGTATGGAGAATGGTCGTCTGCCATGCATATTACTCCACCTCGGGGATGCTCCTCTTTTTGGAAGGAGGTCTGTCGCTATGGTCAGGCTATCTTGGACAATATCTCGTGGATGATCGGAGATGGTTCTTCGGTTAGTGTTATTCAGGATACCTGGATTTCAGAGCTTCCTCTCTCTCGGTGGCCCTCCTTTATTAGTATTGAGACCCCTTCCAGTTTAAGGGTCAAGGACTTGATCTCCTCAGACCCTCCAGCTTGGCATATCCCCTCGGTGACCAGATTTTTCGGTGCTGAGCTTGCCCGGCGGATTTTATCAATACCTCTTCTTCCTGGTCGATCTTCTGATGTTAGACTCTGGCAGAGATCCTGTCTCTCTAAGGCTCCGACCAGGGATCTGATGATGATGTTCAGACCTCAGCCTCAGCGCTTGGAGGACGCAGCGTGGATTTGGAAGCTTCCTACTATCCCCAGAGTTCAGTTATTTATATGGAAACTTCTATGGGGCTCTCTTCCTACCTGTGCTCTCCTATCTCGGAGGGGTCTTCCTATTCAGTCGATCTGCCCGTTATGCAGCTTAGAGGAGGAATCTATAGATCATGCTATCTTCATCTACCCCAGAGCTAGACGGGTCTGGCTTATGATGGGATATCCTTTCAGACAGAATGACTCGGCTCCCTGCGCTCTTCTTTCCTTCTTACCTTCGGAGGTGCCCTCAGCATAAGAAAGGTGTGGGCGGTCACTGCTTATCAGATTTGGCTAACTAGGAACCAGCTTATTTTCTCTGATGACACTATCTCTCTTCACAAGATTGCAAGGAAGATCAGATTATTGGCGGCGGACTGTGCTCGTATTGGTTTTGATGTCTCTGGCCACTGGGGATCCCCTGCTGCTTCGGCAGCGAACCGGCATACGGTTTTTATCTCTTGGGAGCCCCCCCTCCAGGGTTTGTCAAAATCAATTTTGACGGAGTGTCCGTGGAAGAATTGCTGGTTCAGCGTTCATTATCCGAGGACCTCATGGTGACCTTTTGGCAGCGGGAGGTTTTGGTACTCTCGACTCCTCTGTCCCCATGACTGAGCTTCATGCGGCTTGGGCGGGTATTTCTTATGCTGCTCGGGTTCTTCATGCTCAGAGGGTTTGTATTGAGGGCGACTCCATGTCGGTCATTTCTTGGATTCAGATGCAGAATTGCCCTCCTGCTCATACTAATCCAATTTTGTTGGACATTTGGGCTATTCTGCGGGAGATTGATTGCGTCCAGACCCGTCATATATATCGCGAAGCCAACTCGGCGGCGAATTGGGTTGCTGCTTCAGTGGCTCTGCTTTCTGGTCCATGGATTTTGACGCCGGGTGACCCTGCCCTGCTTCTTTGCAGCAAATTTTGTACTCTGATCTATCTGGGCTGACTCACGCTAGACTAGTGTGATCGCCCATTTGTACCAAAAAAAAATATAAGTGACCATGAGGATTGTTACCCGTTTCCTTTCTTTCCTTTTATTTATTTATTTATTTTTTCCTTTCTTTTGATGCCTTCTCTTCGTATGGTTCGCTTTGTTTGTGTTCAATTGCGTTTTGCTTCTTGGATGGTTTAATTTTTGTTTCTTGAATGATAGATAAAAAGTTTGAAGTATATTTTGAGCACCATGCTAATCATGCATCATGCTGTTTCAAAAAGTTTTATATGGCGTAGAGATGGAGATCATTTGGACTTGCATTTTTTTAATTTTATAAATTTACCTAAAAGTTGCATAAAAAATTATCGAATTTGGATAAGTTTAACGTGGAAGATAATAGCTAATAAAATTTACTTAATATATCATGTAGGTTGGTATAAAATTTAAATTTAAAATTAAATTATGTAGGCTTCTTTAATTTTTTTTAAAAAATATTTTTAAACTTGTATGATAAAAAAACTCAACCAATATTAGGCTAAGGTAAGAGGTTCAAACCGAGATCCTATGCATTGACATTTTAAGACTTTACATCTGCTTTAGTTAGCATCATCAAATTATCTTATTTAAGCTATATAAATGAGATTATTATTATTATTATTATTTTGGCCCAAGCAATGTCTACGAAGGATCTTTCAAGATAAGTAATAAACTAGCTAGTAGGATTTAGGCATATGGTTGGCAATTCTCTTCTATAGACTATCATCGCAATGCATTAAATTTGAATCTAATATCATTCCAACTATTTTTTTAAAAGATAATAAATAATCAATAAGTCATAATCATCTCGTGAGTAGCCTAAAATTTATTCATGGATCATCTATCAAAGTTGCAAGCCAAATGATACATGAATAATCTAGTCATTCGAATATACGATGCACGCAAAGAAAATACACTAGGATATCATTGTAATCATTTTATTAACATGCCGATCATGATGACTGCTTCCCTATGTTATATGCTCATATCTTTCTTTCTTTCTTTCTTTCCTTTCTTTTTCTCAAGTTATTTGAGACTGTTTTCAACTTTGGCTTGAAAATTTTGCATTTCATGATTTTGGGCTCCAAATAGATGTCTTTTGTCCTCCTTAGTTTAAGAAACTTTTGCTGTCTCAATTATTCCCTAATCATTAAGGGCGTTTGGTAGCTGATAATCTATTAGTTATCGATAATTTAAATGGGTCATCAGATAACTATGTTTAATATATATTTTGAATAACAATCTATCTTGCAGTTGTAATCTAATAATTAAGAAGGGGTGATTATCTATATTATCAGAGATATGGTAATCTAATAAATTTTTTAATAAAATTACTTTTGCTTCCTTTGATCGCTCTCTATTCGCCTCCTCTATCGACTTTGCTGGAACCTCATTCCAAGGTCTCGAACCATACTCTCTTCCGCGGACTTAGGTCGCGTACCCAACAGGCCTATGGCCATTTTGAGACGCCGCAAAACTTCTTTCGATCGATGGCCTCCGGCATTCTCACCAACCGCTTCGAATATCATTTATATATATATATTAAAATAATATTATTTATAAATATAATTTTTTAAATAAATATATAATAATATATAAATTTTTAATAAATTTAATTTAGAAGTATTTTAAAAATTTGATGTTATATGATCAGTAATATGTTTGTCACACCAAAATAGTAATCAATATTACTGTAGCATGTAGCATTATCTGTGTATACCAAACACAATAATTAGCATTACTAGCAATCTATCAAGTGGTAATCTATTTTGCAGATAATTTATATTATTATTCAGGATTTTCTGACGATGCACCAAACGCAACCTAAAGTCAAGAGATCACAATTTGTCTATAATTCACGTGCGGCACATGCGACCTAACTCATGGCTAAGTTTGCATGCATGGCTTCACACCAATCTCAAGCCAATCGAAACAAATTGCCCACGAAAAATAAAAAGCACAAGGACCCATATCCACTGTCCTTAGCCGTAACCTATGTGATGAGCCCAGGCCAAGGGGTTTTTGATGCCATGGTAGCATCTCCCTCAAATCATATATACAATTAGCTGTCATCACACCTCGCCAAATGGAGCTAGATATCTCATAACATTCTCATGGTACTTGTTGAGGGTAAAATCATTATTACATTAATAATCGTGCAAGAGGTTAGGATCAATCCTGACTCTCACTCGCTGTGCAATGCCCGCTAAAAATGAGTCAGCATTATACCTCGGTGGATCGAAGCACTTTAACCCCTCAACGAGCCAAGGATTCCCCGGGTGTGCCTGCCAGCCGAGCTATCCCAGTGCCTCGGTCCTAGTCCGAGTGATCTCTATCTCTATGCCTCGGTCCTAGCCGGAGCGAGCCTAATCTCTCGGCCTCGCTAGCCGAGCCATCTCAATGTCTCTCGACCTCGCTAGCCGAGCTATCTCAGTCTCTCGGCCTCGCTAGCTGAGCTATCTCAATGTCTCTTGGCCTCGGCTCCCGTCGGCCTCAACCAAGCGACCTCTATCTCTCGGCCCCAGCCCGAGCGATATCTACACTTCTACGGAATCAAACCGTTCTGACGCCCGGCTTACTCCTTTGTTATACCTTGGTGGGCCGAGTCATCGGATACCTCGGCAAACCGAGCCTTTCCATACCTCGGCGGATCAGGCCATTCTCTGTGATAGCCTTCTCGGCCGTGATCTACTAACTAACAAGATTCGGATCCTACCGGCCTCATAACCGCCTGATTCAAATCAATCCTCTAACTAATAAGATGTGAATCTTACTGCCTCATAACAAACTGGATTCGAATCCTAATGGCTTTTGGACCCACGATGCCTCCAAGGAATTAGGTGATCCTCTATAAATATGATCGTCTTCCGACTTCTCAGGTACGTGCGCTTGCATATTCGCCCACTCTCCATCTCTTTGTTCACCCCTTTCCGTCATTAACGCTCTGCTCAGAGCTCTCGAAAGGCCACCTTGGAGAGACTCTTCAGTGGGAGCCTTCTCCCCATATTTGTTGTTGTTGATCTCCGCTAACTTGAGCGTCGGAGGGTCTTCCGCAGAGGGCCACCCCCAACGCCTCTCACATGAGGACTGTTTTGCAGGTCCACCCAAGAGGGAGCCCATGCTGAAGCTCGATCGCGCCGAGTCGGAGGATAGATTTCAGCAGCAACAAATGGCACTAGAGGAAGGGCCCTCAAGTCCCATAAACTTGTGATCCAGAGGATAAGGGTCCCGATCTTGAAGAGAACCCCTCCCATGCCAATCGAAGAAAGGCTACTTCTGAAGCCCGGGACCAGGTTGCCTCTCAAAGACCTGATCCGGTGAGCAGTGTAGCACCACCGCCACCACCAGTTGAGACTCCATCGCCACCAGCGGCCCCAGTGACCCAGGAACAGTTTGCCTCACTGGTCCAAGCTCTGACCCATCTGATTCAAGGGCGCTTTGAAGTCCCCGTCTAGCTGCTCCTATTTCACACCTTCCTGAGGAGAACGCAGCCCCTGTTCACCCAGCAATCTCTTCTTCCGGTCTGCATGGGGTTGCAAACCCCCCTCGTCGCCCTAAGGGAGCTGAGCCAGTCCCGCAAGGGATCTGTGACAAGGATCTTCCTAGATCTCGGCAGGCCCGATCCCTTTCTTCGGTGTTCTCTCGTCACGACTCGACACCGTCTCAGTATTCTCCTCGCCCAGCCCCTCCTGCTATGCCTGAGGAGGAGATCCGCCGACAACTCCGAGATGCGTCAGGAGTTGGATGCTGCCAAGCAGGCCCATCCGCTTCAGTATAAGGCGGAGCAGGGCATCCCCTTTTCCAAGGAGATCATGGAGGAAGTGATTCCCTCCATGTCAAGCTGCCGGCCATGAGTCTTATCATGGATCCTCCAATCCCGACGACCACCTCAGTAGCTTCCAATCGATCATGATGTTCCATGGGGCATCAGATGCGATCCTCTGCCGCGCCTTCCCTTCCACCCTCAGGGGGTCCGCTCGAACCTGGTTTAATGCCTTAAAATCAGGTTCCGTTGGTTCATTTAACGAGCTGAGCCACCTCTTCATCAGCCATTCATCAGCAGCCATCATCACCGTGGAGATCTGACTCCCTCTCTGAGGTTAAGCAGAGAGAGGGAGTCCTTGAAGAACTATCTCGGCCATTTCAATACAGCCATGCTGGAAGTGGATCACCTTAACCATAGTGTGGCCATGTCCGCCCTAGCAGGTGGAGTGTTAAAGGAGAGTGACTTTTACCTAGCGTTGGAGGTCAGCTACTCTCCGAACCACTCCGATATGATGGCCCTGGCAGACAAGTATGCCAGAGTCGAAGAATCGCGGAGGGCTGCCCGTGCCGAACTGGCAAGGAAGGAGTCTAAGGGCTCGGACAGGCACCGATCTGCCCGCCAGCCGAGCCCACCTCATCACCAAAGGGTTCCTCCGCCGCCATCGAGGAACCACACCCATAGCCGCCTAGGAGGTTCAACCGGTTCACCCCGCTCACTGCCCCAAGGGCGGAGATCCTCATGGAGATAGAGCGTCAACTCCCTCGACCGCCTCCTCTCCGAGGGAATGCAGCCCGAAGAGACCCCACCAAATACAGCCGCTACCATCGGGACCATGGCCACGACACCGAGGAGTGCTGGCAGCTGAAGAATGAATCGAGAGGCTCATCCAGCCAGGTAGACTAGACCAATTCAAGAGAGCGCCCGAGCCAAGAAATGGGGGTGACCGCCAGCCCGAGCCCCAGCAGCCTCCTCCTCCGAATCCTCCGGTCGCTGGCCACATCAATGTGATCAAGGCAGTCGATAGTCCGTCGAGCTGGCGGAATGATGAAGAAGGTTCAGCGCCAAAGAGAGCGCGAACTAATGAGCTCTCCTTCTCCGACAATGACCTCCAGAAGATACAGTTCCCGCATGACGATGCGTTGGTTGTATCTCTCAATCTAAATAATTATGATGTAAGCCGGATCCTTATTGATAGTGGGAGCTCTGTCAATTTTGTATCTCGATGTGTTTGCAAAGATGAAACTGCTCATGGAGAATCTTCGAGCCATGGACTCCACTCTAATGAGGTTCACCGGCGATGTTATTACCACAGAGGGGGTCATGACCTTGACGGTCTGCGTGGGAACTTGGCCTCGCGTTGCCACTATTCACACAGATTTTCTGGTGACCAAACTTTGGTGCCCTACAATGTAATTTTGGGAGACCTGACCTAATGTCCCTTGGAGCTGCTGTCTCCATCCCGCATCTAGCTATGAAGTTCCCTACTGGATGGGGAGTGGGAGTAGTTCGAGGAAGCCAAGCTATAGCTCGGCAGTGCTTCGTCACCAGCCTTCAGTCCAAACTGCCCAGGTTGATGGGCTAGACGCTCGGGAGGATTTTGCCAAGCAACGGGGAGAACCAGCCAAAGAGCTGGAGGAGGTACCGCTGAACGAAGCTCGGCCGACCAAACATAAAGATCGGGTCGCAACTGAAAGGGAAACCTTGGCTGGAGCTGATCGACTTTCTCCGAAGGAATGCAGATGTCTTTGCTGGTCCACTTCTAATATGCCGGGATCAGCCCAGACATTCTCGTCTACCGTCTTAATGTGGACGAGATGTCCCGGCCCTTAAAATAGAAGAAAAGGAGCTTCGCCCCTGAGCGACAGAAGGCAATTGAGGAAGAAATCGACAAACTTATCAAGGCAAATTTCATTCGGGAGGTAAACTATCCTAATTGGCTGTCAAATGTCGTCATGGTGAAGAAGTCGAACGGTAAGTAGCGGATTTGCATCGACTTCACCGACCTCAACAAAGCATGCCTGAAGGACAGCTTCCCTCTCCCTCGGTCGACCAACTTGTAGATGCTACTTCAGGTCATCAATGCTGACCTTCATGGATGCCTATTCGGGCTACAACCAAATCCGAATGGCGCCCGAGGATGAAGAGAAGACCGCCTTCATAACTGACCGAGGTACTTATTGTTACCGTGTCATGCCTTTTGGTCTGAAAAATGCAGGTGCTACTTACCAAAGACTAGTTAACAAGGTCTTCAAGGAGCAAATCGGCCGAAACATGGAGGTATATGTTGACGACAGGCTGGTCAAAAGCAAAGAAGCATCCTAGCACATTGAGGATCTCTCTGAGAGCTTGCGACGCTCCAAAAATATTGGATGAAGCTCAACCCAACTAAGTGCACCTTCGGCATCAATTTTGGAAAGTATCTGGGCTTCATGGTTTCTCAGCGGGGCATTGAGGCCAATCCGCAGAAGATTCAGGCCCTTTGACAAATGGCGCCCCCTGCGTCCATCAAAGAGGTTCAGCGCCTGACTGGTAGGATCGCGGCCCTCAACCGCTTCGTGGCTCGGTCGGCCGAGAGATGCCTTCCTTTCTTTAAAGCTCTCGATCAGCCAAGAATTTCCAATGGTCTCCCGAGTGTCAGAAATCGTTTGAGGACCTCAAAGGTATCTCGGCTCTCCACCCCTCCTCAGCAGTCCGAATCCGGGGGAAATGTTGTTTCTGTACTTAGCAGTTTCAGAAGGCGCAGTTGGCTCAGTGTTGGTCAGAGAAGAGAACAAGACCAAAAGCCAATCTATTATGTCAGCAAACTGCTCCGAGACGCCGAGACAAGGTACACCCGGATCGAGAAGTTGGTTTTGGCCCTGGTAACATCGGTTCGGAGGCTGCGATCATATTTCAGGCACATTCTGTGATGGTCCTTATTGACCAACCCATCAAAGCGGTGGTCCATCATCCGAAGACATCAGGAAGAATGGCTAAATGAGCCGTCGAGCTAAGCGAGCATGACATCCGATACCAACCTTGCCCGGCCATCAAAGCTCAGGTTCTGGCTGATTTCCTCCTTGAATGTACTATCCCGGAGGATAGCTCCACTCCAGACTCCTCTGAGCACCCGAGATCTGACGCCCTATGGTTGCTCCACGTTGACGGATCGTCTAATGCCAATGGCTTCGGCGCTGGCTTAATCCTCACCAGCCCAAAGGGGGTGACCTTCGAGTATGGCATTCGCTTCTCCTTCCCAGCCTCCAATAATGAAGCTGAGTATAAAACTCTGCTCGCTGGACTCTGAATCGCCCGTGATCTTAAAGTGAAGAAGTTGAATGGCTTTACCAACTCTCAATTGGTAGCCGGTCACGTGCGGGGCGAGTTCAAGGCCCGGAGCCGAACATGATTCAGTATCTCCAAGAGGTGCGGGACTTACTTTCCCACTTCTCTGAATTTGAAGTCATTCAGATCCCAAGATTTGAGAATGCACGCGCCGATCTATTGTCTCGGCTGGAAACTACGGAATTGATGGATTCTAGCGAAAGTTTCCCTGGAGATTCTGGAAAAGCTTAGCATCGCGGAGGCTGACCGAGTGATGCAGGTTAAGGCTGAACCATCCTGGTTCAACCCCATATTAAAGTATCTTAAAGAAGGGTCGCTCCCAGCCGACCGAAAGGAAGCAAGAAAGCTGAAATTGCAAGCCACCCACTATGTACTAATCGACGACCAGCTGTATAAGCGATCCTTTTCCATGCCGCTACTCAAGTGCCTTCACCCATTTGAGGCTGATTATGCTCTTGGGAGGTACACGAGGGAATTTGCGGCAACCATCTGGGGAGCCGATCCTTATACCACAAGGTGCTGCGCTAGGGGTATTATTGGCCCACCATGCAAAAGGATGCTGACGATCTCATCCGAGCTTACGGCCCCTGTCAGAGACATTCTAGTATCCAGAGGCTCCCTCCGCCAGTTTGGTCCCTATTTCTCTGCTTGGCCCTTTGCTAAGTGGGGGATGGACATCTTTGGCCCTTTTCCCCTCGCCACTGGAAAGAAAGTTCTTGTTTGTCGCCATTGACTACTTCACCAAGTGGGTCGAGGCCGAGGCAGTTGCCCAGATAACCGAAGCTCGGGCCAGGGACTTCGTATGGAGATCCATTATTTATCGCTTCGGCCTCCCGCATACCATCATCACCGACAATGCAAGCAGTTTGATAACCCAAAATTTGAGGTTTCTACGAGGAGCATGGGATCTATCACTGCCTCACATCGGTAGGGCATCCGCAAGCCAACGGAGAAGTCGAAGTAACTAACCGAACCCTACTTCAAGGGATCAAGGCTTGGCTTGCCAGAGCCCGAGGCAGATGGGCGAACGAACTTCACCACGTCCTATGGGCCTACCGCACCACCCAGATAATCCCCACTAGCGAGACCCCATTCCGGATGGCCTTCGGCATGGAAGCCGTCATCCCCGTGGAGATAGGGCTTCCTTCTCCGCGGGTGGAGAGCTACTCGGAGGAGGCTAACGATGAGCAGCTTCGCACCAATCTCGACCTGGTGGAAGAGATAGAGAGAAAGCTCGAATCAAAGTAGCTACATATCAGCAAAGAGTGGCTCGCTATCATGCCTCCAGAGTCAAAGGAAATCCTTCTCACCCAGCGATCTTGTCCTCCGAAAAGCATCCGTCTCCAAACCACTAGAACAAGGAAAGTTGTCTCCGAACTGGGAAGGCCCCTATCAAGTGGCGGAAGTCATCGGACCCAGTACCTACAAGCTCCAGGATCTGAACTGGAAATCTATTTTTCAGACCTAGAATTCAGACAATCTCCGTATATACCATCAGTAGGGTACGCTTTCTATAGACTTGCCCCATTTACAGCTTTGGCATCTTGTTTCTATTATCCATGACATGATCACTACAATCATTTTTCCGAAAAGTCGTAATGAAAAAATAGATGCTGCTTACCCATTCTCGGCATAACCGAGCTATCTCCTTGAGAAAATCTTGTACCTCGGCTGGGCCGAGTCCTGAGCTAAATCTCCGTACCTTGGCTGGGCCGAGTCCTAAGCTAAATCTCTGTACCTCGGCTGAGCCGACCTAAGCTAAATCTCCGTACCTCAGCCAAGCCGAGTCCTCAGTTAAATCTCCATACCTCGGCCGGGCCGAGTCCGATTCCACAAAGCTCGGTATGGCCGAGCGCTCCCAGTATGGCTGGAAGTCGAGTGATCTGTAAGCCTTGGACCAAGTTTGGGCAGCTTACAAGCCCCGGCCGGGCCAAACGGCATAAAAGCCATGGTGCCCATGGTGCCACGTGGCGCACCGGGATAAGAAAATACACATCAGAGCGCGCCGAGTGCGCCCCTCGAGTCATTATGGAAAGAGATCTCCCTGTGATCTCGAATCGGGAGTCTTAAATGCTGAAAAACGGCCTGCAAATCTCGAGATATAGATGAGCCTGGGAAATCCCCAATGAAAAAGGCGTCCTCCCCCCAATGAAAGCCGGATGCTTGTCACCCACGCAAAATCAACTCACCTTGAAAAAGACAAAACGCCGGCAGAGCAATAGAAAGGCACAGAAGCCAAGTACTCCTTAATAAAGACACGTCGTCCAGGCCAAGATCTCCTACTTCGGCCCAGAACCGAACCCTCTGCTATGCCTCGGCCTAAACCGAGACATTTCGTTTTTGGCTAAAAGCCGAGATAGTCTCCTTACTTCAGGAAAAACCGAACGCTCCCTTATCTCCCGGTCCTGACTGGGATAGCTACCCTTGCCTCAACGCTCACGGGACGCCCCTTATGCTTTGGCAAGATTAAGCAATACACTGCACTCCAACTGGAACTTATGAGTTTCGCCTACCTCTACCAAAATAGGGACACCATACCTTGGTCTCGCCAAGATTACCAGGGATTCCCTAGGAGGATGGTTCGTTTCGTAAGACTCGAACGATAAGAAAGAACGTTTCGGAGGTGGAAGTGAGCACGAAAATTGCAAAAATTCCTTTTCATTCATCACAAAAAGAGAAACAAAAAGGAAAAGAAAAAGATACATGAGCCCTCACTGGGGCTTGCCATCTTCTCCGAGCGTTGCCGAGCTCCCCTCACGCCGCAGAGCTAACTCGGTAATCTGTCGCTGGAGGGATGCTACTTGCCCCTCCAGCCGACTATTGGCCCAATGAAGGAGCTCGTTCTCCCTCATGGAAACAGTCAGGTATTGCTTGGCCGCCCTCTGGAGTCGCTCGCAGTCTGCAAACAGTGACGCCAAGACCTCCCCATCGACAGTTACCGTAGAGCAGCTCCTACGGGGCCCTCCACGGCCATTGACGCCACAGCTTGGTGCTTCAGTCGATCGCCCCTCGCCTCCAGAAGCCATCTCAGTATCCAAAAATTTTGGAAGATCAGCTTAAAAGGTGATTAACGATGGCATCCTCCCCATCCGTATTTAAACTACTTCCGGCAGGTATCCCGATCGCCCGAGCCATCAGCTCCAGTGCCACTACCGCAAAAACTGCCATGCATCATTGCCTCGGCGGCCGCTCACAGGAAACAAAGAATTACACCCCCTTTACCGAAAAGGATCAATAAATAGCAGCGAGGCATTCAACAAGCGCCCCTTCTTGGGATCAGACTCCCTTCAATCTGCTGAACTCCTTTGGATTAAATATCCTCAAAATAACATGAAAAAGAGGAAAAAAGGCGCATGATAAAGAAAAGAAATCTTCATTGAATTCTTCCATGGAAGGCAGACAAAGAGAAAAAATAATCTGAACTAGTCCTCAGCTATCAGGGCATGGGCCCGACCTTAGAGGCATCGGCGGACAACACTGGAGAAAATGGCTCGGTCTGCCCACGTCGGAGGTGACCGATCGATGAGCCTCGGGCGCCCCTGCATCGCTCGGATAGATTTCCCCCTTTTTTTGGCCGTCCACGCCCAAATCTATAGCTGCAATAAGAGGCAGGTTCGTAAATCCTCGGCAACACCGAGCAATCTTCGTACCTTGGCGGGGCCAAGTAAATATCAAAAATCCTCGACAACGCCGAGCAATCTCTGTACCTTGGCGGGACCGAGTAAAATATGCTCCTTATGAAGCCTCGGCTAAACTGAGCGATATATTCCCTGAGGCCTCGTCTATACCGAGTGGCATATTATTCGAAACCTTAGTCGAGCCGAGTGATATATTCCTGAATAAATCCCGAGGTCTCAGTCGAACCAACGGACACAACCCTGAAACTTTGGCCTGATTGGGCAATCTCTCAAATACCTCGACGTCACTCGGGCGCCCTATGATACTTCGGCAGAAGTAAGCAACCTTCTTCTACTCAACAGTAAGATATACGAGCTGTCTCCTTCTGAAGAAATACCTGCTTCATTCCGTAAACGAGATCATGCTTACCACATGAGTCTACAGGACCGCCCAGGTCTACCTCTGACCTAAACAGGGATAAACGTTTCCTCCACTGAGGACCGAACATTGGTCTTAGCAAAAACAAAGTAGCAAGAGCGCTGCTGAAATATGCTATGACACAAAAAGCTGATAAGGGAGTAGCAACTCTCAACACAATCACATCGAAAAAACAACAGGCTAAAGAAGAAAGAATAAAACTTTCTTTATTTCTTCATCAATGAAAGAGTTACAACCTCCTGAGAGGCATTACAAGGCATCATAGCATAGGAAATACAAATAAGATAAAAACTCACTGAACAACTTCGGTCGACGACGATGCTTCCACATCAGACCCAAAAAGTTAAGGGAATCAGACAAGCTCTGTTGAGCCGATGCCAAAGAACAAACTGGCCACCCGCAGGTCCCCTGGATGAATTGAGAGATCAAAAATGGAAGGGAGACCTGTGGATGCCGATGCTGGGGAAACATTCTCCCTAGGTGGGATGCTGCGCTGCGGGTCGCTGCCCGATTGTGAAAGGCAGGGGACTAGCAGGCCCACACTGCTCTCCTCCCTCTTCACATGGCGAAAGATTCCCCGGTCAGATGAACTAAGGAATCCAGCCGAGAGAGAAGGAAAAGTCCGCCCTTACCATGGGGATATGCATGCTTTGCATTTCCGACGATCCCCATGGCAAGTGTCGAAGGACACACAGGGAGCGCATATGTGCGCTCCCCATATGATCTCTACGGACTTTCCGTGCGCTCTCCATATGATCTCCGAAATTCCTCTATTGAGGATGGTCTGCTCTTGATCAGCTTCTTCATCACCCCAACTATCTGGAGGAAATCGACTTGCAAAAGGCAAGCTCATTCTCTCCACTCCAACCTCAGGGACACAGACACCATGAAATCCTTTGCAGGAGAACAAAGTCTTGGGAGATAGCCTAACACGGCCCGCTCTCCCCATTTTATAGGCAAGCAAGCCCGGGGCGGTTATTAAAGAGGAAAACCCGAAATTTGAAACACCCTACCCCATTGCTATGTGGAAGGGCAAAAGAAAAGAATCACTTTCCGAAGCACGCCAAATGCGTTTCCCAAGTCGTGACGAAAGGCAAGGGATCTCCCCTGATCTTAAATCGAGAGCCTTAAATGCATGAGATCGGCTGCAGGTCCTTGAGATACGGGCAGGCTGGGAAATCCCCTTTCGAAAATGATTCCATCCAATGGCGATCGAATGCTTGTCGCGTACGTTAAAAGGACCTGCATTGGAAAAGGCCAACGAAGTAAATGCTCCTGACAAGGACGAAATGCTCTTCAGCAAAGCTGCTTCGTATACCTCGGCTGAAAGCGTGCCCACCTCTTCACTTCGGACAGGCCAAACTATCTAACCTCGGCCCTAACCAGGATACCCCTACAATTCTTGGCCATTTCAAGCCGAACTATCCTATACTTCGGTAGGACAAATTCCCTTACCTGCTCCGAGCGGGACCGGAACCATATTCCTCGGCAGCGCCAAGCCATTTTATGCCTCGGCCGAGCATGCCAATCTTTTCACTTTGGACAAACCAAGCTATCCTTATACCTCGGCTATGACCGAGACGTTTACTCAAGTCCGAACCAAACCGACTTAAGAGCGCGAATGAGTTGTAATTTGCTCACGGATCGGAAGAAAACTTGAGATAAAAAGATCAGCCAAAAAAGGCAAACAAGTGGAGGAAAGATCCGTTCATCAGAAATTTCAACTAGATTACAAATCTGAGAAGCGAAAATACACAAGTGACCCTTAAGAATCAGGGGTTGGATCGGTCCTAGCAGCCTCCTCGGTAACATTTGGGGGGGCTTGGTTTGTTTCGCCCACTTCAAATATCGTTGTTTCCTCGGCGGCAAGCTGAGAGTGTCCTTCGGGAGCCGCGGCCTCATTAGAACCCAGAATAGCATCAAGATCGACGTCTGAAATATCTTCATACTCAACTTCTTTAGCCCCGAGGTACAGCCTCAAAAGGTTCCACATCCAAAAGGAGAGGTCCCATTCCGGATGCTCCTGAGATATTTTAGTTCGAACCTCTTCCGCGCCAAGCTAGAAAGCCTCACACAGGTCGCATCTTGTTCGCCCCAAAGTAGGGCAAGCTGCCTTTCAGCCTTAGCAACCTGGCCCCGAAGTGAGGCGACTCGCTCTTTGGTCCCAACGACCCGCCCTTCGAGCTCCGAGCTCCTCCGACGACTCGATGCCAGTTCTCCTTGCAGGCTTTCTAATTGACCTTGGCCCTCGAGTTTTGCCTTCTCCATCTGTCAGCACAGAGTTAGCCGGTGCAGCAATAAGATAATAGGGAAGTTAAAGAGACGACATCGTACCTCTTTCTCCTGTGGGCTAATCTCTTGGTCAACTCCTCGACCTCGCCAAAGGCCCTCAGCTTGTCGGCCTTGACCTACTCGATCCTATCCCTGAGGTCATTGATTCTTGATTGCCTATTGTTAGTTTCTTCCCTGGACTGGGAGAGCTCGTCATCGAGTTTGGCCATCTTCTCCTAGTGCCACTTAATTCTGCTATCCCTAGCGAGGACATAATGCTGTAGCTGCCAGATCTTCTCCTCCGTCTCGCTGAGCATTTTATTCAGGCGATTCCTCTCCTTGGTAGCTTCTTTCCTTAGCCTATCTCGACTCTCGTCAAACTATTTTTTAACAGTTTCATTTCTCCAGCATGCCTAGATTTGATCTGCGATAGCTCCGAGCATGCTTCGTCATACCTCATCCGGAGCCCGCTTAGCTCCTTAACTTCAAGCCTCAACTTGGACGCATCATCGAGGGTGGCCTGATGCAGTCCCTCGCCCTTGCCAAGTTCTCGTTGGCGACGTCCAAAACTCGCTCAAGTTTATCAGACGCCTCCTCGCAACCTGAGCTCGGCGCTAACTCTCTTAGCCTGGGCACTGGCCCCTGCTGCCAGATTCAAACGCCAGCATAGCGCCCTAGTGATCAAAGCACTCTGTGAAACGAAACACAAATAAGAAAGCGCAATCAAGTCAACCTATAAGGCGCACATTGCTCTGGAATAGCAACTCACCCGGAAGGCGTAGGACTTAGCGAGCCCCATAAGGGCAGAGTTGTCGATGTTAGGGAGAAGATGGACATCCTTCGCCACATTCTGCTGACCAAATGCGGCATCGATGAGGTCTAGGTCCACAAATTCATTCGCCGAGGACCCACGCCCGGATACAATGCCGACCTCATTAGGGCAGCGAATGCCGCCTCGATGGTCGGGTCCAAACTACCGGGTTGCCCATCTGAGGGGCCAGTCCGAGCAATCTCAGGCTGAGAAGCCTTCAATCTCCTGGCCTCCTTCAGCAAAATTCTGGCCTGAGATTTCTCGGATACCTTGGCCAGCCCAGGCACCAATTTTCCCGAAGCTTTGGTGGGAGAAGCTTCAACTGGAAGATTCTTATCTTGTCCTCTCCCCTCGTCCGAGGTTTTCTCCTCGATCGCCAGCGTCTGCTTTTCCCCCACAGGCTCCATCGAGGCCTCAATCCTTTCACCAGCTCCTCCAACCTCTTCAGGAGGAAGCTCTATAGCGGAAGACTCCTCTCGAGCCTTCGTTACTATTGGCCCAACGTCACCGCCCCTTAATCCCTCCGAGGGAGGCCCTTCGATGGTAGGCTCATCCTGAGCCTCGCGATTGCAATCGCTCCCTCCTGTCCTCCTGCTGAGGCTAGAGACATCTTCTCACTCGGGGGAGGAACTCCCAGGATACCGACCTCTACCGAGCCTGGCAATAACTCGTCCCTAGGAGAGGGGATGACATACGAGCACATGAAGCCTCATCCGGGCTATCCACTATCTCCACCACCAAAGGACAAGGGATCTCAGCAACCTTCCCAGAGTCCTCCTCTGCTCTCTGCTCCACCGTCATGACTATCGCTTTTCCCCCAACTGAGAGAACCCCTCTCTCACTGCCGGCGTTCCCACATT
Organism: Calamus simplicifolius; assembly: GCA_900491605.1. Taxonomy (NCBI): domain Eukaryota; kingdom Viridiplantae; phylum Streptophyta; class Magnoliopsida; order Arecales; family Arecaceae; genus Calamus; species Calamus simplicifolius. Next base: position 361,845 of record UESW01001547.1, on the reverse strand, counting down.
CTCTTTCTTTGATGGTAAGGAGCGCAGGCTAACCTTGACTCGCCCGGCCTTCGGCGAGTGCTCTTCAAAAAGACGGACTTCTTCTCAGGCTTACGCCTTTCCATACTACTAGTCTCTCTCGGGCGCTTGCCCAACTCCTTTATATGGCCCGTTAGTGCAGATCTCTTGGCTGCAAGCACAGTGGGCGAATGATCAGACCGAGATATACTTATCGAGTGAAATCAATGGAAAGGAAAAAAAAAGGACTTACCTTGTACGTCGATGGGGCTAAGCCCGGCGGCGAAAAGGGCCTCCTCCGATAGTAAGTCATTAGCCAAGAATACTCGTCCATCACAAAGGACCTCTAGGTCCTCCTTCTCCTATTTGGATAGGGCTAGATGCATTTCCATATCCCTGACAAAGCTTCCCCATCCCCGCGGGAAGTCGGAGCCGATGTTCCCCTTGGCGATAAAAAATCGGACCTTCCACTCCTTTATGGATGATGGCTTATCCATGATCATCTTGAATAATCTCCGAGGTCCGATATAGGACCACTTCGAGTTCCTCCTGGACATCAGATGATAACAAACACGGAATAGGGGAAGAGTCGCTGTTACCTAAACCCGACTGCACATCGAGATAAACCCGATGATACTGCACTAGCTGTTAGGAGCCATCATTGTTGGGCATATATTGTAAAACATCATGATCTCCTTCGCCAGGGGATGAAGGGGAAACCAGAGGCCTGCATTCAGGCTATCTTCATAGAGAAAGATCCCATGCTCCAGTTCTTGCGAGACCCTATGCTCGAGCTTCGGCAACCGCAAAAGGATATCCGAGGAAATGCCATACTTCTGGCGTATTCTTCCCAAATTCTCGGCAACAATCTCTGAAACCATGTCGCTAGGACTCACCATGCTGTTGGTCGAAAGAGACACCGAGCGAGGTTACAAAGGAAATAGGGGAACAAGATTCTCCGAGAAGAAACGAAAGAGCGCTGCGAACGGGAATGAAGCTATCTCGACTTTGTTTTTCTCCAAAGAAAACCACCTCAAAGAGAAGATAAAGCATCTTAATCGAGACACCCAGAACCGCGGCACCATGAAAATCGGGTTTTGCTACATGGCACTTTTCCAACCGTTGCCCCTAAGAAACGATGGATTCATCCCATAAAGGCATGACGGCCGCGCAACTTAATTAGGGCATCATTATGCAGGCTGTCTGATCGCTGTCATTAGCGGTCAAAAATAAAACCTACTCACTACTATAGCTAGTGGTGAATCGGGATCGTATCCTCAGGGCTCAAGGGCAATTATTTCACAAAAGAGAAAAAAAAAATTTATCTATAAAGGATTATATTAAGAATAGCTATTATTAAAAGATAACAATTAATTAATTAATAAAATTTAAATAGCAAGAGAAGCAACCCAGGAATCCGAATCCATCATGCAAACAGGTTTTATCTTTTTTTTTAATGTTGCAATAGTAATAATTTTTACAAATTTAAAATTAGAATAATTTATCTATTATCAGGCATGGACCGTATTGGGAGATCATGGTGTGTCCCTTTAGAGTATAAACTATCTAATAATTGCAAGGTTAAGGGTCTAATCTATCATACTACGATCTGTCTCTCTTAGGCACGTACCGTATCCTGAGATCACAATACGTCGATAGAGGGTACATGCCATGTATGCCAGATCAAAACCTCAATCAGAAAAATAGCTCAAAAGATATAATAAAGAAGAGCATAATTTTTATTGCATAGAAATTAAGAACAAAAAGAAAGATAAAACCTGATTACAGGCTTCATCATCATACTAAGTTGAAGGAATCTAGCCACGCATTGCTGCTGCCAGCATCCCCTTCATAATTTTTCTCTCTCAGGCCTAAATACAATAATCTAAATAAAAGAAGAATAAAAAGAGCTTTGTAGAAACTCCTCCTAACTACTGCCTGAGGACCTCCTTTTATAGAGCTCATTTAGGATTTCCTCCTAATCAAAGTTGGAGTCAATCAGACGCTCAAGATCATTCAGATATTGTGAGAAAATTTTTCAGCCATCCGTTCAAAATCACTTGCCTTAGTTTGCACCGGGAATTATGCAAAATCATCTCTTTCTTCCTTTTTGGGTAAACCAAATCCTAATTTGAGTGTCATCTGCATCATTAGACTTCAAAAATTGAGCTCTTTCCATCTATAGGCTTCTTTTCTGTAAACATCCATAAAAAGTATCAATTCTTAATAAATTTAAAGTAATTAATATTTATTTTAATAGTTAAATTAGGATAATAAATAGACTTATCACACCCCCAACTTAATCATTGCTAGTCCTTTAGCAATATAATTAAAATAAAACCATGCGCCACTAAAATTCTCTTTTGCAAAATTAAATCTAGGCTTAAGGTTGAAAGAAGATAGCTAGTATCACTAACTAAGTATTGAGTTTTTGAAATAAATTTTGCTGTCAGAACTATTAGAAACTTTCTTAGAGTTCATCTATAGATCTACAGCACTTATGTTTGTGATGGCTAACTTAGCATTTCGGTATTAGCTTATAAGAAATAATGGTATCTTCGCTTATCACTTACTTTGATCAATTTTTTATACACCTTCAAATTAAGCACATGACATGAGATAGCTTTCACACTGCCTGATATATTATATATATTTATTTATTTTTTTTAATTTTTTTAACGATATCTTCACATTGCCCATTTTTTGACACGAACAACAACGCTTACTTAGGCGAAGGTGCCCGGTTACTCGATAAAAAACCAATGTTTAGACTTATATATATATATATATATATATATATTATTTATTTTTTATCAGACAGGTACCTCTTTTCTTAAATTCAAGTTTCTCTCATTGGGGTGTATATCAATTACTAATTTTCAGTAATAATTGAATCTCCAATTGACCTTACAACTAATACCTAATTTACCTCGTCAGTGTGCATATGCAATGAAAGTGCTAATAGCCTTTAGATGACTTAAGTAGGTTACTAAAAGTCTGACCAGCTAGTCTACTCCTTGGCTCTCTACAGTAATTAGCCAATACTTTCTAACTCTATTACCTTTTTCTAGTCAATTTTGCTTAAGAATTTCTTTCACAACACATGATTTATAAAAATTTTGAAATTTTCAAAAAATGCCTTTTGAAATTTTCAAAAAATGCCAAGGTGTTTTCAAAATATTTTTCAAAAAGATTTCTCTTACCCCCCCCCCAACTTAATTCTCATTGTCCTCAATGAAGTAAGAAAGAATAAAACAAGGAGAAACACCATTTGGATGAGATATGCCTCGTTTAGGAGTAACCATGCAGAGTAGTCTCTTATTCCTAAAAATAAGAATCATAAAATAAAGGTTAGAACATAAAAATTTTGGATTGCCTCCCAAAAAGTGCTAAGTTTAACGTCTTCAATCAGATGTTATGGCTCACTTCGATTACCATTATCAAGGAGTTTAATGATCTCTTCCCTTACTACTTCCTTTATGGTTGGTTTAAGTTTTCTTTGGGGGTCTCTTATAGGCTTGGTTTTCTCCCTTAAGTGAATCCTATGTTGAATGATCAAGGGGCTAATCCCTTTTATGTTAGCCATGGTCCATCCTAATGCTTCTTTATTCTCATTCAATAGTTTTTCTTCTTGTGAGGAGTCTAGATCGGTTGAAATAATCATAGGTAGGATTTCTGATGGACCTAGATATGCATAGTTGAGTTGTTTGGGAAGTGGTTTCAGTTCTAATTTGGATGCTTCCTTTATTGATTATTTGGGTAATGGTTCAGGTACTTTCTCTAGTGGTTCAGTTGGAAGTTTCCATCTTAATTTTTCATCAATTATAGCAACCTCATTAATTTGCTCCCCATCTTGGTTTATGCAGGTTTCTAGGTCAAGCTTTTTATTACTAAGGTCAATTAAATCATAACCAGTATCCTGAACATAATTTGAGTCGCTCATTTGATGTGTATTGGTAAGATTAAAAATATTAAGATCAATTGACATACTTTCAAAGGAGAGTTTCATTAATCCATTTTGACAATTAATTAGGGCATTAGATGTGGCCAAAAATAGTCTACCTAAAATCATTGGGATGTGGCTTTTTAGGTTTGTCATCGGTTCAGTTTCTAAAATCACAAAGTCCAATGGGTAGATAAAGTTACCAACTTTGATCAATACATCCTCTACTATTCCCTTGGGTACTTTCAAAGAGTGATCAGCTAGTTGTAGAATCATTTTCGTAGGCTTTAGTTCTCCTAACCCTAGTTGCTCATATACAGAGTATGGCAATATATTAACACTTGCTCCTAAGTCTAATAGAGCCATATTTATGAGGGTGTTCCCCATAATGCATGAAATAGTGGGTGATCCTGGATCTTTGTATTTTACTGGTATATAGTTTGATAGATAAGAGCTTACATTGGCTACCAGAAAGGCTTTCTTGGGTACATTGATGGTCTTCTTTTTGGTACATAGATCCTTAAGGAATTTGGCATAGGCTAGGACTTGTTGGATCATGTCCAGTAAGGGGATGTTCACTTTAACTTGCTTAAAGACCTCTAAAATCTTATCGAATTGGGCTAAATTTTGATTGAACTTAAGTCTATTTGGGAATGGTGCTACAACCCTAATTTTTTGTTTATCTTCTTCTGACATGGGCTCAGCTGGTGGGTTAGGCATTATATTAGACTCTGATGCCTCAGGTATTTCGGGCTGATCCAGCTTAATAAGTTGTTCAAGTGGTGGAACTTCTAATTCTTCTTCTTCATGTGTATCCATCTGATTATCTATTTGTTTTCCAGATTTTAATGTATGAATGACACTTAGTTGGTTAATCTGGGCTCCTTGTTTGGATCCTTGGATGTTTAGGTTCCTAGGGTTAGCTTCGGGCTGACTCGGTAGCTTACCCCATTTTCTTTCATTAAATGATGTGGCTAGTTGACCTATCTGGGTTTCTAGTTTTGTAATGGATTGTGTGTGTGAGTGAAGAAGTTGAGTATTTATTTCTAGCCCTTTCAATGCTTGTAACACCTTCTATTCGAAAGTAGGATCATAATTATTTGGTAAATGTTGAGGAGCACTTGGATATTGGGAATACATACTTCTAAATTGGATCTCCTGATGGTTAGGCCTAATTGACATTGGACTGATGATAGGTTGGGGTTTCCATGAAAAATTTGGGTGATTTTGCTAGGTAGGATTGTAAATATTCGAATATGGATTATTTCTGGTCTAGGAGCCATTCGGGTTTGGGCTGGGTAGGCTTGCTCTTGAATAAGCTCAGGAAATTGGTATGCGGCTGGACATTCACCTATAGAATGGGTCGGACTTGAACAGATTATATAAGCCTCATGTAATTGAGTAGATGGGGAAGAGGTGTTTCCAACTTGTAGAATTCGATCAAGTTTTTGGGATAGTTCATCAATTTTGATAGAGATGTCTATAGACTGACCTATGTTGTATATTCCCCCTCTCTTAGGTTCTATGGGGGGATCTCTACAGGCAGCAGACATGTGGTACCAGGAATTTTCACTTAGAGTTTCAAAAAGCTGTCATGCCTCATGTTCATTTTTAGCATAAATGTTTCTCCACATGAGGCATCCACCATTTGTCGATGTCTTTCTGACAATCCATCATAAAAATATTGAACTAACTGCAATTTAGGTATTGCATGATGCTGATATTTTCTAGTTAATTCTTTTAATCTCTCTCATGTTTCATGAAACATTTCTCCCTCTAACTGAGAAAAATTGGTTATGGCTTTTCTAATTTGATTTGATTTTCCTATAGGAAAGTATTTCTTAAGAAATTCCCTCTGAAGTTAGTCCCAAGTTGAAATTATAATGTCTAGTGAATTTAACCAATACTTGGCTCTATCTTTTAGGGAGAAAGGGAATAACTTAAGCCTAAGTGCCTCATCGGAGAAATTTTGAATCTTGACAGTTGAGCAAATTTTCCAGAATTCATCTAAGTGTTTGTAGGGATCCTCATTTGTAAGTCCATAGAAAGATGGTAACAGTTGGATTACACTTGACTTAATTTCGTATTGGACAGCCTCTACTGGAGGCACTTGAATGCAGGGAGAGTAAAATACCTTGAAAGAGTGAAATACTCTTTTAACTGTCGTGGTGGATCATTTTCGTTATTAGGATCCATAATTCTGAGTCTATTTGCTCTAAAAGTTCTTTCTATCTCAGAATCTAAGGGTATAAGGTTGGGTTGTAACGATCGGCGACCAAGCATACACCTTAACAATGACTCTAAAGCAAACAGTAAATCAGTTTTTTTTTTACTAATGTAATAGAAGAGAAAGAAGAAGATTCTAAAGAAAATATCCTAAAAGATTCCTAGAACTAAGAGCAATGAATAACTTAATTAGGATTTAATAATTCTTAGTAATCAATTTAACAAAAATTAGACTCTCTACTCTAGCTGATGTCTAGTTAATTTTAGAGTTAAAGATTTGGGTTAATGCAAAATGAAGAATGTGGTTTGTGGGCCAAGGAGGGGTGATGAAATCTCCACCTTATCTTGATTAGGGGTTTGTGCCCTTAAAGTTAATTATGAAAATGCTATGCAACAAGCAGATGTCCACCTCTTAAAATTATCAAACAAAATTAATCTAATTACTTTTTTAATAGATTTTTGTTATTAAGTTTCTAATTTTCTAATAAATTATGAGAAGTCATTGAAAAAATTAAGTTTCGTAGAAAATAAATTTACCTAAGTCAATCTAAGCATAGAAATAAAATATTTTTTATTTTTATTATATTTTATTTTTATTTATGTATTATTATTGTTATTATTTTATTTTCTTAAATTAATTATGTTTTATGAAAAGTGTCTTAGGGTTTTCTTTTAGGTTCTTTTAAGGTAAGTTAATTAAAAGAAAAAGTTGATTAGGTTAAAAGTGGATTTATGATAAAAAGAAAAGTAATTTTTTTTTATGTTAGAAAGAAATAAGAAAATCTAACAATTAAGGTAACTACAAAAAGCAATAAGCTAAAAGAGCAATAACTATTCAACAAATTTTTTTTTTTTACTCTTTTCTTTTATATAGAAGCATGAATAATAATGAAACAATAAAAAAAATTAAAAATAAGAATAAAATTAAGAAAAATTTGTAATATATATTTTTTATTTTTTAAATTTTTTTTCGTGAACTAATCGTGTCTGGATCTCCGGCAACGACGCCAAAATTTGATCGTTGTCATTGGCGGTCAAAAATAAAACCTACTTACTACTATAGCTAGTGGTGAATCGGGATCGTATCCTCAGGGATCAAGGGCAATTATTTTACGAAAGAAAAAAAAAATTATCTATAAACGATTATATTAAGAATAGCAGTTATATATTAAAAGATAACAACTAATTAATTAATGAAATTCAAATAGCAGGAGAAGCAATCCACCATGCAAACATGTTTTATCTTCTTTTTTTAATGTTGCAATAGTAATAATTTTTATAAATTTAAAATTAAAATAATTTATCTCTTATCAGGCACGGACCGTATCAGGAGATCATGGTACACCCATTTAGAGTATAAACTATCTAATAATTGCAAGGTTAAGGGTCTAATCTATCATACTACGATATATCTCTCTTAGACACGTACCGTATCCTGAGATCACAGTACGTCGATAGAGGGTACAGGCCATGTATGCCAGATCAAAACCTCAATCAAAAATAACTCAAAAGATATAATAAAGAAGAGCATAATTTTTATTGCATAGAAATTAAGAACAAAAAGAAAGATAAAACCTGATTACAGGCTTCATCATTATCCTAAGTTGAAGGAATCTAGCCACGCATTGTTGCTGCCAGCATCCCCTTCATAATTTTTCTCTCTCAGGCCTAAATACAATAATCTAAATAAAAGAATAATAAAAAGAGCTTTGTAGAAACTCCTCCTAACTACTGCCTAGGGTCCTTCTTTTATAGAGCTCATCTAGGGTTTTCTCCTAATCAAAGTTGGAGTCAATCGGATGCTCAAGATCATTCAGATATTGTGAGAAATTTTCTCAACCATCCATTCAAAATCACATGCCTTAGTTTGCACCGGGAATTATGCGAAATCATTTCTTTCTTCCTTTTTGGGTAAACCGAATCCTAATTTGAGTGTCATCTGCATCATTGGACTCCAAAAATTGAGCTCTTTCCATTTATAGGCTTCTTTTTTGCAAACATCCATAAAAAGTATCAATTCTTAATAAATTCAAAGTAATTAATATTTATTTTAATAGTTAAATTGGGATAATAAATAGACTTATCACTGTCAAATCCAGACCCTTCCATTCAGATCGTGCCACCTGGAGCTATACTCCCTACGCCCGAACCTACGCTTCGAACTAGGGAGTGGGGGGCATGTGTTGAGGGATAAAATCACCATTACGTTAATAATCATGTAAGAGGTTAGGATCAACCCTGACTCTCACTCGTTGTGCAATGCCTGCTAGAAATGAGTCAGCCATTATACCTTGGTGGATCGAAGCACTTTAACCCCTTGACGAGCCAAGGATTCCCCGGGTGTGCCTCGCCAGCCGAGCTATCCCAGTGCCTCGGTTCTAGTCCGAGTGAACTCTATCTCTATGCCTCGGTCCTAGCCCGAGCGAGCCTAATCTCTCAACCTCGCTAGCCGAGCTATCTTAATGTTTCTCGGCCTCGCTAGCCGAGCCATCTCAATATTTCTCGACCTCGCTAGCCGAGCTATCTCAATGTCTCTCAGCTTCGCTAGCTGAGCTATCTCAATGTCTCTCGGCCTCGGCTCCCGTTGGCCTTAACCCAAGCGACCTCTATCTCTCGGCCCTAGCCCGAGCGATATCTATACCTCTACGGAATCAAACCGTCCTGATGCCCGGCTTACTCCTTTGTTATACCTCGGTGGGCCGAGTCATCGGATGACTCGGCAAACCGAGCCTTTCCATACTCAGCGGATCAGGCCATTCTCTATGATAGCCTTCTCGGCCATCGATCCACTAACTAACAAGATGCGGATCCTACTGGCCTTATAACCGTCTGATTCAAATCAATCCTCTAACTAATAAGATGCGAATCTTACTGACCTCATAACAAACTGGATTTGAATCCTAACGGCTTTCGGACCCACGATGCCTCTAAGGAATCAGGTGATCCTCTATAAATACGACCATCTTTCGACTTCTTAGGTACGCGCGCTTGCATATTCGCCCACTCTCCATCTACCTTTGCTCACCCCTTTCCGCCATTAATGCTCTGCTCAGAGCTCTCGAAAGGCCACCCTAGAGAGACTCTTCAGCGGAGCCTTCTCTCCATATTTGTTCGTTGTTGATCTCCGCTGACTTGAGCGTCGGAGGGTTTTTCGCAGAGGGCCACCCCCAATGCCTCTCGCGTGAGGACTGTTTTGCAGGTCCACCCAGAAGGGAGCCCACGCTGAAGCTCGATCGCGCCTGACTTGGGGGACAGATTTCAGCAGCAATAGTACTTAATTGCCCTTTAGTCCACATTAATAATAAAAAAATGGCTTCCAACAGTTTTAATACGAATCTGACACAACAAAACAAAATGTGGAGTTGTAAGCCATCATATATCTTATCATCTGCAATACATACATACATAAATTCATATACATACATATATATATATATATATATATATATATATATATATATATATATATATATATATATATACACACACACACGTGCACATGCATGCACATATGCGTGCGGGGGATACATCAGTTGTCTCTTTTGCGTCTATGTTAGGCTTCACATGCCTGATATGTACACGGTGGCAATATAAATAGCTTTCCTTTTTAAAAGAAATGCGTTTGTATCATAGATAATATGTATGTATGTATATAGTACATAATGCATAAAAGTTAGGCAATGGCTTAATTGTTAAATTTAGAGATGTCAAACAAATTGAATGGCAAATGAGATGACTCAATTTGGTATAAATGAACTTTGCAAGCATGATGGCACGAATAGATTAGGCACGGCATAGTCAGGCATGCAAGTTAGATATAATATGGCATGAAACTCTATATAGTAGATACAAATGGATTAGGTGTTGGGCCTGGTATGGTGCTATCAAGGTTCAGATAGGGCTAACTTGTATTGGGCTAGATGTAAATCCAAGGGTTGAGATTAAATCAACAAGCTTGAGGATTAGTTTAATCTCATTGAATTAGTCCATACAAGTTTTTATGGAGTCTGGGACCAATCCTACTCCGTCATGAATTTAAACTCTAGTACTTAGGAATTATGGACAGAGAACTTGATCATATATTTAAACTCTAATATCTAGAGTTTATGGACATAAAAAATATATTTTTTTCTTTCAATTCTCTGTCATCACAATCGATTCTCTTCTTCCTCCTCCCACTTTCCTCCTCGTTCTTCACGAAGGAGGTCTTCTTGAGATCCAAGTGCTCTCCTGGCCGAATCAGGAATGAAGCCCAGCGGCTCCATGATATGGAACACGTGGTTGGCTTCCGATCTAGCGAATACGCTCCACGGGAACCTCCAGGGGCTACGTGAATACGTGGAAGGAGAGGCAAAGGCCTTGCGTGAAGACGTGAAGTGGCTTGGAGGAAGTCTTCGGTCAACGCATGGTAAAAACTCACGTGTTTCAAACCAAAGATCAGGAAATCAAGAAACAAAGCCTTAACCGCTGTACTATTCTGATGAGTGGTAAACAAAAAGTGAAAGCCAAGTTCTTATCCTAAGAGGATTTTCACTATTATTCTCTAAATCCCAATAGTTGATATCAGAGCCTCTGTTAAAAAGTAATTTGAAGATCTTCAAGGAATTAAAACAATTTCAATAAAGCCTCATCAAGATACCTCTTAATTTAAAAAAAAATTATTTTTATGCAATTTTTATTGAGATCTTGCCATGAGTAGTAACATAAAAATAGATTTTAAGAAATTTGATAGAAAGAAAAGTTTTTCCATGTGAAAATTTCGAGTAGAGGACCTCCTTGTACAGCAAGGTTTAGATCTGACTTTGAAAGAAAGGCCAGATGGGATGATAGAAAAATAGTGGACATCGTTGGAGAATAAAGCATGTGCATCAATTAGGGAATATCTAGCGGATTCAGCCCTCTATTCAGTATTGAAGGAGAAGACCCGATGGGACTCTGGATAGAGTTGCACACCCTCTACATGGAGAAGAACATGTGCAACAAGTTAATATTGAAGAAGCGCCTCTACAGCCTTTGGATGTCAGAAGGTGGAGATGTGCTGGGGCACATCCAGGTGTTCGATCGGATGAGCAATGAGTTGCTGAATGTCAGAATCAAGATGGAAGAGAAAGATAAGGCTATCTTATTATTATGCTGCCCACATCATATGACTCATTGGTCATGACACTGCTCTGCGGGAACGAGACATTATTCTATGAGGATATTGTCTCAGTGCTTTGAACGAATGAGCAGAGGGAGAAGATGACCAAGGAAGCAGTTCCCCAAGATGGTCTATCAGTTGGAGAAAGGTAGGCAGAGACAGGGACAGGAGTAAGCGTAGAAGATAGTCAAAGTCTAGAAAAGGCAAGAAAGAGGCAAAGTACTATAAGTGTAGTGAGGTAGAATATTTCAAGAAGAATTATCCTAAGTGAAAAAAATCATATGGGAGAAAAGGAAAGATTTGAGTCAGTAAGTACAGTTGTAGACTAGGAGGTGAAGGATGATCTCTTGGTGGTATCAGATGGTCATAGGCATAACATAGAGATGTGAACCTTGGATTCATCTTGTTCTCGTTATTACACTCTCAATCGATCGTGATTCAACACTTAAATAGAGGTTGATGAGAGATGTGTAACTCTTGGAGATGATCATCCTTGCAAGATGGCAGGGATTGGCACAGTGAGGGTAGGGATGTTTGATGGCATAATGCGCACTCTTACAAGCATAAAATAAGTCCCGGAACTTAAGAAGAATCTGGTGTCATTGGGGTACATAGAGCGGACTAGATACATCTTCAACAGTCTTTCCAGGAGTGAAGTTCTGAATATCTCCAATGGAGCTATGGTAGTGATGAGAGGAAAGATGTTGGATAACAACCTATACAAGATAGATGGCTCTGTGGTGACTATGAAATCTGAGGCAGCAGCTGTAAAATAGAATCCTCGAGATGTATACAGAATGTGGCATTACCATCTGGGCCACATGGAAGACAGGGAGATGAAAGAACTGAGCAAGAGAGGGCTGCTTTCAGACCTGAGTGATGAAGATATAAAGATTTATGAGCCATGTCAGATGAAAAAGTAGAGGAGAGTACAGTTCTCAGTCAATATAGTTAGGAGTGCAGAACCCTAGAGTTAGTACACATAGATGTTTGGGGGCTAGCCCCAGTTTTTGCAAGGGATGGGGCTAGATACTTCTTGACCCTGATGGGTGATTTCTCAAGGAAGTTGTGAATCTAATTCATGAAGGAGAAATCAGAGGTCTTTACCAAGTTTAGAATCTGAAAGGCTGAGATGGAGGAGTAGGGTAGGAGTGTGAAGTGTCTGAGGTAAGACAATGGTGAAAAATACACGAGCAGGGAGTTTCAGTGTTTTTATCAAGAGTGGGGCATCAAAAGGCATTTCTCGGTGATGAAAACTCCTCAACAGAATGGGGTGGCTAAGAGGATAAACAAAATACTGTTGAAAAAAGCAAGATGCTTGAGGCTACAAGCAAGGCTTCCAAAGATATTATGGGTTGATGCAGTAGATGTAGCCAACTACTTGGTTAATCGGTCACCACACACCAGGTTGGATGGAAGCATTCTAGAGGAGATATGGCCTGGAGAGAAGATAAGCCCGAACCATCTGAGGGTATTTGGATGCATGATATATGTGCATATTGATGCTAAGGAGTGGAGTAAATTGGAAGCCATGTCAAAGAAGATGATGTTTTTGGGCTACTTGCATGGAATCAAGGGGTATCGGCTGTGGGACCTCTTAGAGAAGAAGGTTGTTATTAGTATGGATGTGACCTTCAATGAGAGCTCGATCTTTCAGAGAAAAGATGGTATAGATGTACAGCAGGGGCTGCATGAGGTAAAATACTGCAACACTAGTCAGATGACCTACATAGTCATGCCATTTGCTAATGGAATGAGAGGATTTGAGATTCAGGTGGAAAGGACTGATAGATGGGACAGAAGCCAAGGAGTTTAGCAGGATGCAGCTGAGCAGGGGACTAATACTGGGATCGCACCGCATAGGCTCAGAAGGAACGTGCGACCATCAGTTCGATACGGCTTCAAGGATTCGTTGTCATATGCCCTGGTGACAACGAATAAAGATCCTTACACCGATGAGGAGGCTATAGAGAGCCAGAATAGAGATAGGTGGATCCATGCTATGGTAGAGGAGATGCAGTCTCTCCACAGAAATGGTACGTGGTAGTTAATCCAGTTGCCACAAGGGAAGAAACCCATTGGTTGCAAATGGGTTTATCAGTGCAAGGAAGGATCTTCAAAGCAAGGGGGTATCAGGTATAAGGTAAGACTAGTGGCCAAATAATACTCTCAGAAGGAAGGCATCGATTACAATGAGGTATTTTCTCCCGTTGTCAGGCACACTTTTATTAATTTATTATTGAGTATTGTAGCAGCTCAGGACTTGGAGCTGAAGCAGATGATGTGAAGACAGCATTCCTTCATGGTCATTTGAAGAATGGTCATTTGAAGGAGAGCATCTACATGGAGTAGCCACCAGGGTTCAGAGACTAGGATTAAATGAAAAAGTTTATTTGCTGAAGAAATCTTTGTACGGGCTGAAGCAGTCACCGAGGCAGTGGTACAAGAGATTTGATACTTATGTCAGGAGCATTGGTCTTTCCAGGTGCGAGTCTGATTCTTGTGTTTATGTCAAATCTCTGGATGATAGTTATAGGATGTACTTACTCTTGTATGTAGATGACATGCTGATAGCATGCAAGAGTAAGAAGGTTGTACAGGAACTGAAGACAGCTTTATCTCGGGAGTTTGAGATGAAGGATTTGGGGCCAGCTAGGAAGATCCTAGGGATGAAGATTATCAGAGATAGACCCAAGGGTGTGCTGCATTTGTCTCAAGATGGTTACATCAAGAAGATTTTGGAGCGATTTGGCAGCACTGCCTTTGGCAGCACATTTTTCCCTATCAAAGACTATGTCACCATAGATTGAGGTGGAGGCTCAGGAGATGAAGAAGGTACCATATGCTTCTAGTGTTGGTAGCCTTATGCATGCCATGATATGTTGTAGGCCAGACATAGCCTATGCAGTGAGTCAGGTGAGCAGATTCATGGTGCAACCTGGCAGGGAGCATTAACGAGCACAGAAAGGGACTTTAGGTACTTGGTGAAAACAGTTAGAGTTAGCATTTGCTATGAACAATAGAAAGATGCTGAGGGATCCGACTTATCCAAGAAGGCTTGTGGACAGTTATATGGGTATGTGGATGCAGAATAGCGATATGGACACCAGAAGATCTATAATAGGCTTTGTCTTCAGCCTGTTTGGTGGTCCAATCTCGTGGAGATCATGTTTGCAACCCATCATGGCCTTATCTACCACGAAGGCAAAATACATAGGCATTACAGAGGCAGCGAAGGAAGCCCTATGGCTGAAGGGTTTGATGCTGGAGATGAACTTGCTCAGAAGGTCGTCCGAGTGCATAGTGATAGTCAGAGTGCTCTAATGCTTGCACATAATGTAGTATATCATGCGAGGACGAAGCACATTAACCTTAAATACCACAGGATAAGAGAGCTGATGGAAGAAGGTGAGGTGGAGTTGATAAAGGTACATACCAAGAAAAATCCAACAGATGCATTGATCAAGGTTCTTCCATGGGATAGCTTTCAGAAGTATAGGTTCTTCCATGGGACAGTTTTCAAAAGTATGTTTCGTTGATGCAGCTGATGGACACGGCGAACGTGCTGAGGCCTTGAAAGCATCAAAATGGAGATTGTTGGGTCTGGTGTGGTGCTATTAAGGCTCAGGTTGGGCTAACTTGTATTGGGCTAGGTGTGGGTCCAAGGGTTGAGATAAAATCAAGTCACGGATGTACACAGGCTTGGAGATTAGTTTAATCTCATTGGATTAGTCCATAAGAGTTTTTGTAGAGTCTGGACCAATCCCACTCCGTCAGGGAATCAAGAAGCAAAGCCTTAACCACTATGCTATTTTGGTTGGTGGCAAATAGAAAGTGAAAGCCAAGTTCTTATCCAACGAGGATTTCCACTGCTGTTCTCTAAACCCCAACATTAGGCTCATACTAAAAAAATAGTCATGCTAGCAAATTAGAACATAGATTAATATAGTATAGAAATCTGACACGATGGGTCAAGCATAGCCTAGCCTGGTCCATTGGGTTATGAGTTTGGGAAAAGTCTTGCTACACCGGGGGGTGGTGCAACATATCCGGTGATTGACGCATGCCGTGTGCGTGAGCGTGCTAAAGGAGAAAAAAACATTCCTATCCTTGGCGTATGCGAGCTATACCGTATCCAATGCAGCAAGACTTTCTCATAAGTTTGTAAATTGTGTTAGTACTGCTTAGCTTATAACAATAAGCATACTAGATCGGCTCGGCATGGATTGTTTGACATCCTTAGCCAACTTTTATGATTTGGAGCGGGTTTGATATTTAAATTTTAGTAGCTTACCACATGATTGACATAGGCAATTATCCTACCACTTATTTGAAATGATCAGTAGCGTCCCATTGTAAATTTTTTAACAAAAAAATTAACTCCCCACCTGCCCTGAATTTTGGCGTACAAGTTGAATTTTTGATTTGGCTTAACCAAAATGCAAGTGCTCATCTTCCCCGAGCCATCCAAGATATGGTAGGCACAACGTCTATTAACGCTATGAGCATGAGATATACCACCATCACGGCACAATGCTCTCGGGACTTCTTTTTTTGTTTTTTCGATTGTTGCCTCCTATTAGCATAATGAAACGTCCTCTCTAATACTCAGGGCTAGTTTTTTGAGGAAAAATACTGAAAGCTGGTTAAAAATTAAAACTGGACCGGTGGCTGGAAAATATATATATATATATATATATATATATATATATATATAGGTTAAGCAAGTCACACTTTAATGATTGGATTGATATCAGTGCAGCATAAAATCTGGAGGACTTTCACCGCAAGCTAACAATCCAATGAAGAGTCACACACATTCACTCATATATGATCCCATGGCCCTCCTCTCACTGCCATCCTTAGCTTTTTGCTGCAGGGCGCATCATAAATGACCAGATAGGTTAAGGCTGGAAATGATGGGTGAGCTGGGAGTCCAACAGTTCCGGTCCCTTGACTCATTGCTCACCAATGTAATCTATAGTTCTCCTGTACTTGTAGCCTGGGATCCCATGGCCTCCTCCTTTGCTACATTTCTACCCAAGCCCTCATATTTTCTACCTCCATTAATTAAAAGCCTCTTATCAGTCTTTCTACTGGTTGGACCCTTGAATCTTCCTATTTATTCTCTGTACATCCATACCGTTTCCTTTATTCTAGCACTCAGCCACAGTTGCACACAATTAAGCCACTCTCCCTTCCAATTTTCCTGGTCTTGATGGCTCTCCTCCTCCTCCCATCACTTCTCCTCCTCTTGCTCAACTGGAGCAATGCTCAGCCCTCCCCTGGATACTATCCAAGCCACAGGTTCAGGCCTATCAGATTTTATCACGGGTTCAACAACCTTTGGGGTCCTCAGCATCAGTATGTCTCCAGAGATCAGTCCTCTGTGAAAATCTGGCTTGATAGGAACTCAGGTCTATTTCTATCAACTCTTTTTGTGCACGGAATCTATTTTTCAGTGCTTCACTAGTTTATCTATCGCCATTTCCTCAAGATCTTAGTTCTCTCATGGTTAATAAAATCAGGAAGCGGATTTAAGTCGAAACGCCCATTTCGAAACGGATATTTCAGTGCTTCAATCAAGCTTCAGCGTGGCTACACTGCAGGAGTGATCACTGCCTTCTACGTAAGGAACTTAATTAGCATTGATCCATGAGGCTTTTCTTAAACGTTGGTGCATTGAATCAAAATCTTATGAAATGGTCAATTTAATTTGACGGTCCCCTTGATGATTCCAGCTTTCCAACAACGAAGCACACCCAGGGTTCCACGACGAGGTCGACATCGAGTTCCTGGGGACGATGCCGGGGAAGCCATATACCCTGCAGACTAATGTGTACATCAGAGGGAGCGGAGATGGGAGGATCATTGGCAGGGAGATGAAGTTTCATTTGTGGTTCGATCCAACTGCAGGATTCCACAACTATGCCATACTCTGGAGTTCGAGAGAGATCATGTAAGCATTAGGATCGATCTATTGGAGTTCCTCCTAACGATGCCATAAGATTACACAATGATCTCAACTCTGACTTATTACCCTGTTCGATAATTGAAAAATATGGGAAGGAAAGAAGCCAATTGGCCATAGAAATCCAAGAAGAAGAAGAGATAAGCAGAAGTACTATTTCACCACATCTAGACAAAGATGTGGTGATATTCTTGATTTATGCTCGATCCGCACTGCCTTTGATCCAAGCGTCCAATTGTCGGCCAGTGGATATTACTTCTTTCTTTCAATTATTAGTATATAAAAAATCATATCCATTTCCAAGCATTGAACCTTTGGATCAAAGCCACTGTTGAGTGTAAATCATGAGACATCATTTGCTGTAAATTTATGGTTACTGTGGGGGGCATCATGACAACTCTGTCCATGTGTGCACTAGAAGTGTACGAGGTTTTCCAACCCGTGCATGCATGGGCTATAAATAAGGCCTAAATTTTGAAGGGTGCTTCTGTATGTGTGTGTGTGTGTTTTTATATATATATATATATAGCTCTTTATCAAAATCAAAGTCTAGATAATTATTTTGTGTGTAATATATATATATATATATATATATATAGCTCTTTATCAAAATAATCAAACTGTATGTAGATTATTTTTTTGATCGAAATAATACAAAAGGAAGTACAGGTTAATTTCTGAAGGTAGATATAATTGCTGATGGCATGCATGGAACTGATAATATGAGTACCAACAGATTCTTTGTGGATGATGTACCGATACGGCGGTACCCAAGAAAGAGCGCGTTCACGTTCCCTCTCCGGCCAATGTGGCTGTACGGCTCCATCTGGGACGCGTCTTCGTGGGCCACGGATGACGGCAAATACAAGGCCGACTACCGCTACCAGCCATTCGTCGCAAGGTTCACGAGGTTCGCCGTCCGTGGTTGCACTCCCTACGCCTCGCCCCGTTGCCGCCCGGTGCGCTCCTCGCCGTTTGGCGTCGGCCTCAGCTCCCGCCAGTCCATGGCCATGCGGTGGGCCCAGAAGCATTACATGGTCTACAACTACTGCTGGGATCCCAAGAGGGACCATTCCCTCACTCCCGAGTGTTGGAGCTGATTAATTTGAAGGCATATATACTAGCTTGTCTCCTGCTACGATTCATCTCCTCTACTACTCTCTATTCTATCTCTAAACTATTTTTTCCAAGGGAGGAGAAGGATTCTTGCCCTTTGTATTCTAATTTCTATATATCCCATGGAAGAGCTGCCTAATTGCCGCCGAATACTAGTGGTTGAGGCTTGTCTGCCCTTCTCTACTCTTATCAAAGGTTAAATGGTGTACTGTACGTACCTGATATAATTCCTATTCCTTGTCTTTAATTCTATCAGAATAAGTAGCTAGATGCTACAGAGATGGGAACAGTGGACGACCTGTTGAGAGTCTGAAGTGATATAAAGATTGCGGCAGGTTGTCGGTGGATCGATCTTAAAAGTGTTAACTGGCTACGCGACGTTAAACGTTAAAGCCAATCCCACTAACTAAGGTCGGACGGACATCAATTAAACCTTGTAGATTTATTACCTGGAGTCCATTCAATCATTTCATCGAATATGTATTTGTAAAGTAGATTGAGAGAAGTCCAGCGACTGTAATCTGTGGACAATGATTAGAGTACTTCTGAGTTCCGACCAGGAGATTTGATTTTCTTTTCTTTTCTTATTCTTTTCTTTCTGAAGGAAGACTACGAGATACATATGATTTTACTTTACGTCGGGTTAAATCGAGCCGACAGTATACGTCGATACGTTACTTTGATGTCCAACTGAGAAAGCAATGATGGTGTTCAATAATTGACCAAAGCAAGAAATGATTAAATAAGTGGGAGCTAGGAATGGGGGCCATCGTCAGTACATAGAGCACCAAATTCGCCTGGTATTCTTCCAGTCCTTCGTGGAAAGAGGAGATTGGTCACACGAGAGGGTTGATAAGATTCCCAGAAGTTGGCCTGTTTCCCCAGTGTCGGTGGCTTTTATAGGCAAATTTTATATTTTCAAGCTTCAGTCTACGAGGACGTTTAAACTTAATTTAAACTCTGCACAGATAAAGAAGTTTTGGTTGCACACTGGGGCAGCAAAATCAGTAACAAAAAGTTGAGATCTAATCAAAAGGATTGGCTTAAAGGCTTACAAATATCATCACAATACTTCTTGCTGCAACCAAAACAAAATTAAACTCGGTGTAAACCGATGTTTTTGACAGATGATTTACTAGAAGGCAAAGTATATATCTGCAGTCAACTCTTAATAAGGGACGTTCACATCATCGATCGTAGATGGCATATATGCTATATATTACCCTTGGAGAGAAGTGCCAACCAACTGAACAAATGCTGGCCTGTACTCGAAACGGATGGAACTTGATATCGTTTTTAACTCCCTCTTGGATCAGGAATTCTGTGACAGATAATATATTCCAGCTACGACTGAGAAAGAGAGTTCATTCCATGCCTGCAGCGAGGGATGAAGCAGGAACCCAACAGTGATGTCACATGGAGAACAGTACTTGAATGAATGAATGCCTCCAATGTGGACTGGGCTCTGAACATCTTTCTCAGCTTAAAAGGTACCCTCTGTTGGAAATCAAGGGACACTGCACCCCAAAAGCCGGGGCCGGGGGGGGGACGGGGACCTATCTATTCTTCTTTGTACTCAGAATAAATTTTGAATAATTGTGGAAAAGTCGAGAAATATGTGTGTGAGTAGCTTTAATAAATGACACTCTAGCTCAGGACAACTCCTTTATGGGAAGAAAAATAATTTGGTTCCGTGTGTGTTTGTTTCTCTCAAGTCTGCTCATGGTATCAGAGTTGGATACGATACGAAACAATGAAAGGGAATTTCCCAATTAGTTTGTATGGACAGTGTTGTAAAAAGAACAGAGAATCTGGAGATAATGGACTGCATGATGCTCACTTTGTTAGGAGAGTAGCGTTAGTGTTTAAGAGCAAAGAATTGTGTGTTTTGCTTACTCTTTTCCATTTTTTTTTTTTTTCTGTCCTTGTTCTTGCTGTCGTTCTTCTAAGTGATATCGACAAACATTTACATTTCAGTTTCGTTTTCCTTTTTCCCCTCTCTTTTGGTTAAAGAATTCTTTTGACCAAGGCTTTATTTCTTTCCAAGCATACTTTTTAGGAAATGGTTCTCTGAGTCCCAAGGCATTTCACAGGTTTGTAATTGGATTCCTCTCTCTCTCTCTCTCTCTCTCTCTCTCTTAAAGTAAACAAAGAAGGCTTGCTCTCTAATTTATTAAGAGATATTATCTACAAAAAAGTGTTTGGAATGTACAACAATGATGTCATAAGTTTGCATCTAACAAAGATTTCTATTGCATCCTCGATCTTTCTAAGAGAAATAGAGCTTCATGAATTAAAAAAATAAAAGATTTCTTGAATAAAAACCATCAAAAACAAGGATTTAAAAGTAAAGATTCTAGTATTTCTTTTCTTGCATAAGTATCATCATGGATAAAATCTAATGCCAGTCTTCATGAGCAAGGAATTATACCTTTTTTTTAAAAGATGCCGATTGCAAGGTCTCAAATAAATGTAGAGATGGTTAGATAACAAAGACTATAGTTTTTCAGTGAAAGGATAAGTCAAGTTTGTAATTGGATAAAAGACCAAAAGCAGGGGAAATATTAGGTAAAATGCAGGGGTAGTAAAAGATAATTTATTTGGGGTTAAACCTAGGGCATGCCTTTTGATGACTTGAAGATAATCGGATATGATGCATGTTATGTATCACTGTATTATATGGATCTTTTCAGAAATTTAAAGAATAATTAACTTGCACTTCAATGTGAACTATCTTATGTCTGAATACCAAAATATTCATATGATCATTTTGCTGGTAACATAAATTGGAAAGAAAATTTTCATTTTTCTCAGGTAAAACATATGTCAACATAAAAGGCTACTGATAATCATCAGGGCTACTGTGTTTTTAACATGACAGAAGGCATAAAAAATCTTTATCTTTTCAATTTTGTTAGCCCTACTGCCATATTACTAATAAAATGTAATATATATAGGATCTTACGGTTTTATAGTTAATGTTTTTATGACTACAATTGAGAATAAGTACCATAAAACAAACTCATTCGTAATGTCACATTAAATCATTTGTCATTTGCTCGTAAACTCCAGAAGATGTAAGTCTACTGCAGGTTTATAAAGTTTGGTATCATAATTGTAAATTATATAGCTAGTTTTTTAAATCTAGTTCAAGCCTTCCACCATTTTGCATTGTTTGACACGCCTCTGCCCCGTTGGTTCCCATGCCATTCAGAAATTTGACCTGCAGTTTCCATCTCTTTCCTAGTTCCAAGTCATCAGCTTTGCCCACGCCACAAACATTGGTTGAATACCTAGAAATTTGTTCCCCAAAGAAATTCCTGTCCTAATCTCTCCCTGCATCAGTCCTCATCATGATGGCAGACATTCAACATGCGATATCTAGGAGGGATTCAAAATGACAAAATATCATGGGAAAAAAAATAGCCAACAGAGTTAAAAAGAAGGTTCAATGGCTTGAGGGTTCTAGATTTTTTTAATACTCCAAATATCGAAGGTATGAACAATCTTGTGGAGAATTGATTTGCTGGAAGCTTGTCTAGCCAGAAAAAGTCTCCCATTTCTTTCATTCCATGCATGCCAAAATAAGGCCATCATTAGTTGATCCCAATGTCTTTTGGGCATAAATGGTATATTCTTCAATCTCCAAACTGAATTCCTCAACTACAAATTAACACTTCTTTAGCTTAATTCATTATTACTCAGATAAGCCATTGATTAATTATGAAGAAATGAGTTTAAATTATATATCTTATTATGTATTCAAACAAGGTTTGCAACATTACTGCATACTGCTTTACATCAAACATATCATACCAATATCATTAGATCTCGTAAACTAAATAACCTTAGCTGCTCATTATAAAATGTTGGAAAGGAAAGAAGCTAACTAAATTATCAATATCCTTGGAAGACTATGAATTTAAGTTACTTTTTAAGCTTTTCTTTTTATTCGATGTAGAACTATCTCAGGATATTGCACCATTCATTGTTGGCGTTCCAATTTTGCTGGCGTTTGACATGTAAGCAAGGCTGATCGCTGATGGGCCTGTTAACTAGTCCTGTGATCTAGCTATACTGAATCCAAATTTACAACCATGATGACTTGGTAATGATCAACCAAGTTCTATTTTCCAATTTTACTCTGTTGATGGCATCAATTCCTGCTGAATTGATTTGTAATATGGGCTTAATTGGTTCGATGCTGTCCTTAGGCCATGCATGTAGATCCCTTAAGAAAGGTGTTTTCATGATTCTTCTGCGTGAAAAATTAATTCATCAACATCATGGTCAAAAAAACATCACATGAACTCACAAGTGGTCAAAACATCACATACTGATTAAGAGCCTAGGAGAGAATAAACATGAGGCAGAGCTAGCCTCCTCCCTTTCTAGAAGAGAGTAAGGAGTTCCAAAACAAAGGCATGGGCAAAGAATAGCGTCCGTCAAAGGTAGTATAATTGTAAGAATAGCTGCAACAATATGAGACTTAGGTAATGTTTGATAGAAAAAAAATTATTCATAGATAAGTGTATGGGATAGAGTTTATCTCCTAGTTATTTCTAGGGATATTTCTTGGCTATCCTATTGATCATATTAAATGCAAAAAAGTAAATCCATAGGATAACTTTTTTTTATTCTTATTTGGAGGGATAACCAGCTATTTCTGTATTTTCTAAGGAATAAATTGAGAGGATAGCCCATGGTTAACTATGGTTAACTATGGATTGTCTCTTTGATTAACTTTATTCCCAGCTATCCCTTAGGCTGTGTTTGATAGCTTTTTGGCTATCCCTGGATAAATGTACAGGATAGCATTTATCCAGAGGATAGCTGAGGGGATAAGCATCTTTTTAAAATTATCACTCTGCCATCAAGGGATAACTTTAGTTATTTCTGGTTCTCTAGGGAATAAGTTCAAGGGATAACCCATGTTAACCATGGGTTATCCCATCTGGTTAAACTTTTTCAGCATTATCCCCTGTAGCTATAGCATTTGGGGATAAGGAGGGATATCCAGGGGATATCTTTCCTTATCCACCATATCAAACACAATCTTATAGTTATGGTTTTGAGAATAAGAGAAAATATTTAAATAATATTTTTTTTTTATTTTTTATGTCAAACACTATCTTACAGACTTAAATTTTGAGCAATATCGATGTATTGCATACAAGTTCTATAAATACTGAAAGCATCAAATATTGATTATATTGATGATGATGATGATGGCGTAATATGATGGCTGTCATTTAGATGTTGGCAAATAGACAGCATCATAATAGTCGTTGTAATGTTACGAAGGCCTCTATTCTCCTTCATCACGTGTCATTTTTTTTTTTTTTTTGTTCAAATTTGATGCACAAATTCAGATGGGAAAGAACGCATTTTTGACAGTGAGAGCCCTGCCAATGCGCTATGCAAATTTGGATGCTATGATATGTTCTACTTGAGATGGGGATGGATGTTTCCTTGCATTCATTTTCAGCCATGGATCACCGATGGTGGATTGCAGGTGAGAGATGATCATATCTATTTAAGATGGGACATGTCGCAGCGGCCATTCAAATGTACACAGAACTCTGCCAATGGTGCACGCTAGGTCCACACACGTGGAACCTCGAAAATCTACGGCGGATCTTGGTGGAAAGCGATGTCCATCCTTATAATATATATTTTCTCGGAGCTCCGTTGTGGCACCGGCATATATATATATATATATCACAACCGTCCATTTTAGCATCTGATGGCCCGCGGGACCTGCAGCAGTCCCATTCATTGCACTGGACCGTTAGAATGGCTTAACTTTAACGGAAAGTTAAACCAAAGTATTATTAAAGTTAAGCCAAAGTCTAATAAAATTTCCTTGGGTGCGAAATTTCAATGGTTATCCTCGAGAGCAAACCGGTCGCTCTATTCCTTTCCTTTCGCTGTCAAAAGTTCTTTTCTCAAGTTTGCAAATTAATTTATTCGGAAAGGCTAAACCTACCCTTTCGTGCGCTTAAATAATAAATATATGCGATAGGGAAAGTATCGCTTCGATCCTTGATGCATAAAATATATATTAAAAATATAAATTAATTATACATTCATGCCATCGTATATCTCATCGTTTAATGGATTATGATATATATTGTACATGCGATGATGTAAGCATACGATCAATTGAAACATTCAATGCATATTTTATGTATTAAAATTTAATACATAAAAGACTTTTTCATCGTAAAATGTATATGAGCCTTTCATTAATGGACATGGGTCATATGCAAGATGATGATGAATTTAAATTTATGTCATGTGGTATGTCTAGAATTCCTTTTATTCTAATTTTTGTTACAAAGACTCCAAACCTTACCTTTACCATAATTAGCAATCTAGCCGTAATGCCTTGAGTTCACATGCTTGTTCAATTAATCTATTAGTGGGCCATAATTATATGCATCAAAAATTTAAGTAAAAATTAAGCAAATAAACTTAAGTCATAAGCATATAATATATTTTTTCTATATAATAAAAATTATTTTTAAAAAAAAATGAAGCTATTTTTAGGAGGTTACAATTTTACATAGGTGTAAGGATGGCTCTATGCTTAGCAAGGCATCATTTGTAATCCTTCAAGCTCGTCTATTGATCCAATTAATCTGTTAATGGATCAAAATTATGTGATCTAAAATTTTAGGTGAAAATTAATGAGTAAAAAATGGATTGAAGTCTTGAAGATATAAGCCTATAACATTTTTTTTAATGAAACTATTTTTGAGGTATTATTACACTAGCTAAATATTTGTCCTTTATCAAACCATACAACACCTTTAGTACTAGCATCTGTCTACCTGCTATTAGGCGCTTCATGGAACACTTGTACAAGATTTAATTCCCATGATTTAGCTAAACATTTGTTTTGCTCAACTTCAATCGAAATTTGATATATTTAATTTAGCATCGACGGAAGGCAAGCGATAGCCCCAAGTCCAAGCATCGTACGTGTGGTCCACGCATCCCCGCCCTCGGGCCGAGCAGCACCAGCGCGGAAGGGACGAGGGGACCGAGGTTCCACACCCTTGCTCTATAATTAATGCATGACTGTTAATTAGAGTTGCCTCATTAATATATTAATCATACTTTGAACTAAGCCTTCCCAAGAAAGTAACATGCAACAACCGCCTTCTCCTCATGACTTCCCTTACAATTATTATAATCCTGTTACATATTTAATTACACTAACCACTAACATAAACTTCTTGTTCCCGGTCGATATCTAGACTTGAGAGGTTGAGGAGGCTTGACTACATGTTAACCCCTCGCTATTTATTTACATGTAACGAAGAGTTATATGTATCACTCAATGGTGGCAAACAATTTTATTGGCCATGACTGTAGTAGGTAAAGAATGATATCATAAACATAGCATAGATCAAAGCATCTTGCTCACAAATTTGTCTGAAAATTGGCCAAGAAGCCACGTCCAATCCCAAATCTCTGTTAAATTATCGAGCTTAAAGACCAAGCAGTGGACTGGACTAATTGAGTGGAACTGGAAGGCCTTGTCCGCTAGCGCTTTATTGCGTTATTTGCGAGCCTTTTTTCTTTTTTTTTTGGTAAAAAAGGGAAAGGAGGGCTTTGTCGATCCATAGCTAGGTCCTATACGGTTTCATTTTCTATTAGGATATATGGATATGTTTCATGTATGATGCTAGATTTGCATAATCGTTTTCCGTTCGAAAATGAGTAGGTCAATCTGACTTCATCCAGATATCAATAGTCAGAACAAGAAGACTAGCCAACCTGATCCCATCTAGATGCTAATAGTTAAAATAAAAAAATTAGAAAAAATTTTAGTCCTTCTAGCATCAATGTTTTAAGCCCTAAAAATTAATCTTAAAATTATTTAAATTAATCATAATTTTATTCTTTAAATCTGAGACATAATAAATATGTGAAGAAACCTCAACCGCTGGCCACCGCTGAGTGGTTTGCGAGCCTTTGCTTTATCGGAGCTCAGCCGATGCCTTGTGCCACTCTATCCTAAATTAGTCCGCATATTTGGAGCCTATTTTGTCGAGCAATAGCAGACCGACACGTCAGTACAGATGGGTATTTGCTGGATGAGCCTCGCGCGGTGGGGTGGAGTGGAGTGGAGGAAATCAGGAATTTTATATTGCATCAACAATAATAAACAAATATAAAAAAAGAAAATTGAAGCGATGGAAACAAAGAATAGGACTGGTGGTGACGCCGGGGACTCTCTCTTCAGAATATTCGTTAAGAAATGGGCCGTGACGAGACGTCCAGCTCCCACCCGGGGAACGGCCATGTAATTAATTATAGTATTTAAAAAAATACCGGAATCTAAACTCCTCCAATCTGATCGATCGCAGGGAGATACCGTGCTTGACAGGAATTTATAGCAGTCTTTGGAGCCATCCGAAGTCAAGACTCATCAATTTGAGCCGTGGAGTAGGTAGCAGTTGGAGCTGTGTCCCGATTTCTGGGAACATGGTCCTCGGTCCGCCGGCTTAAAACTGGACGGTCCGGATCACTCGCCGCCAATCGTTTGCGCGAGGGGCTCGAGCCGCGCCCACGTAAGTAAAGCTCCCGTTCCTCCGGCGTGAAGAAATCTTTCTATTGTCACCCCCACCTTTTGGTTTTGGGTCCATTACACCTGAAGCACCGAAGCCGACAGCCCTGGCGACCATCTTCGGAGGCACTCAGATGATGTCATCGTGCCATTTTGGCATTTTTAATAAATATCCGTTCTATTAATGAAGTGACAGCTTCCCCAAGTTCACCCCTCTCTCTCTCTCTCTCTCTCTCTCTCTCGGTTGATATTTTCAAATAAAAAAAAGAGAGCCAAATAATCTTATTTAATTAGCATAATATTTTACGCCAATAAATTGGTGATAGAATAGAGCTGGTGGATCGGCAACTAATTTTCATTATTTTCTTATTTATCTAATATTGAAAAAAAAATTGTGTTTTTTATGTCTGATATTTTAATATAATAGGAGGACCTCTCGAGTTGTGCCTTGTTTTGCACTCAGACTTTTCTCATGTTGAACAAGTTGTAATTCCTGTTGCGATGTGACCATTTTTTCCTGCAATGTAATTGACAACACTGCAACGGCCTTTGGAGAAAAGATCCCGAACTTCCGTTCACTTCTTTTGCCCCGTTATAAAAAAAAAAAAAAAAAAAACTTTGTGAGATGAATAATTTTTTCTCCGTAGAGGAGGTCAGCTTCCACAACCAAGTGCGACTTCTCTCAACCGTTCATTTGCTCTGGAAATCCTCGCTTCACCTTCGCCATGTCTTTCTCCTCTATCAACCTCATTGGCTTCGCTTGCAACACCGTCGCGTCTCCCATATTCCGCACCTACTACCTTCACGGCATCATACTCTTTCTCTCTTTCTCTCTCTCTCCCTTCTCTTCTTCTTCTTCTCTCTTCTCCAATAACCGAATAAGCACCAAACAAAAGTTAATAATTCACAGTTTCTCAATGTTAATGAAATAGAATGTGACAGCTAACTTGATTAAAAGTTGATAAGATCGAACCTAAAGTTAAACTCTATATCTTTAAGGCAAATTCGTTTTACACATGCACTTTATAAATACTAAGAAAAAAAATTTGAATGAATAAAATGAAATGCAAGTGATAAATTTTATTTATAGACTTGAAGTGCCTATTGGAAGCATTCTTATGGGTTTGAATTTAATTGTTATAACTTGATCGAATACGATCAAGAGACATGTGCGAAGAAATTTATCGGCTTTTGATACATCATTTGATCGGATATGATCAAGAGACGTAACTAAAGGAGCTTAATCGCTTCTGATACGCCTCTTGATTGGATATGATCAAGAGACATAAGTGAAGGGAGTTTATCTACACATGTAAAGTCTAAAGTGCGTCTACAAAGTGTTCATTGAGCTCTTCACACATGCGCGTGCATGGAGATGATGTGTAACATACCCTCAAGCTCTCTACTTATGATAGTATGCATCACGTTCAAGCTCTCTACTTATTATGATGGGTCCAAATGCATAAGCATGAAAAGATATTTTATATATAAGATGCTTTTACCTTTTTAAAACTTTTCATACGAGACTAAAAAGATGTCATAAATTTCTTATTCAAACCAATGGATATAATCCAAAGGTTATAAATGACTCATTTTCCAACACTCAATAGGAAAGATATTGGAAGAAAACAAAAGTAATCCATTCAAATGTTCTTTAATGCATGGATTTTTATTTTTATTTTAGAGCTACTGTCTTCATCCTCACAATGCACCTCAAAACACATTCAAACAGCAATTTCAATCACTCCCAGCAATCCAGGCCCATGATAATTAAAGGCTCATATAATGGTATAAGAAAGAAATTAAAAGAAAAGAAAATCAAACGAGAATTTCTCACAATTTCTGTGGCCAATCTCTAGCAATGCCAGCCCAAATAAATAGCAAGACTCGGATGCCTAATTACATGATTTACTTGTGTCAATACTCTGGTGTGCCTATATAATTAGTTACAACAAAATATCTCTAGCAATGCCAGCCCAAATAAATAGCAAGACTCGGATGCCTAATTACATGATTTACTTTTGTCAATACTCTGGTGTGCCTATATAATTAGTTACAAAAAAATCTTTTTTACTTTTCATCTCCAGCTTTTTTTTCTACATTGTTTGATTTTCTTATTATTTCTTCTAATAAAAAAGAAAATAATTAGTTTTTAAAAAAGAAAAGATTATGCAGTATCGTTAATGATGGGCTCTAGAGGAGGATAGTAATGATATTGATGGTAAGTAAATGATGAAGATACGATGATGGTAAAAAATATAGTGTGAAGCGGCGGATATGGTAGTAAGGTGATGGTAGCAAAAGTATGGTGATGAATAATGATAATAGTAATAATATTATTGTGGTAGTTGATGGTAAAAGATGGATGGTAGAAATGGTAATAGGTTAAGAATTTCATGGTGGGTGGCATAAGTCATTATGGTAATAGTAAATGATGATAATGAGTAATGAAGATATGGTGGTAGAAAATGAAAGGTAATGGATGTGTTGGAGACATAATGGCAGTGACGATAGAGTAGTGAAGGCATGATGGTAATAGTAACGAAGGATTATGGATGGAGATAATTATGATAATAGTAGTGACAAGTGATGAAGTCATGAGAGTAAAAAATATAAAAAGAAAATTGTTTTAATTAGAAAAAATTAATTAAAAACAATTTAAAGATATATTTTTTAAACCTAGTATACTTGAAAAACTAAAAAATATGGTCTTCTATTTTTAAAAATAAATTTGAACACAAAATTTTGTTTCTTATTTTTGATAAAAAAAAATTAAAAACTACGTACTCGCAAATTTTATGACTGATTAGCCCTCAACATCCCTTTAGTCCAAGACAAACGTCCTCTCGTTTGAAAAATACTAATACATCCAACTTCAACTGTAATCTCTCGTTGCTGCCAAATTCATGGCCTCTCTCGTATCCTCCTTCATATAAATCTGCTAACGGCTTATAAACCTCTAATCCAATGCTATGATAACCATTAGTTTTCGATTGATATTTTTTTAAGAAAAAATTTTAATATACATTTTTAAAAAAGTTTTATAAAAATAAATTTTATCGCACTTGATTAATAAAAATTATATAAAAAATAGCTTTAAAATATTGTTCTATACTTAGTTAAGAATAATTGTGAGAAAAAAATGTCAATTTAACTATAATTCCTCAAAAATAAAACTTATTTAAAAATTAATATAATACAATATAATACATTATTATGTTATATATATACAACACATGAGATTATATATTGTTATTTTACATTAAACCGTAGGATAATATCATGTATTAGATTATAATAATATAATATAATGCAATATGTTTTTTTTATATATATACATCGTTTTTTTTTAACCAAACTTTTCGGTAGGCCAATATCAAAGTAGCCTAAGCCAGATGGTCTTGACCCGATGGTGGGTGTCGCTGCCACGAGGCGGTGGAGAACCCAGCAGTAGCCACTGATGGCGACGGACAACCCAGCCGATATTAACGGTGCCTAGGGATGCAACTTGGGCCGGGTTCAATCCGAACCCGCCCGCAGAACCCGATTTGCAGCAGTACTCAAACTCTAATTTGCTTAACCCGAACCCGAAGGATCCGGGTTGAACCCGGACCGATTTATAACTTGGGCCGGGTTAGAGTTGCAGTCAACCCGAACCTGAGAAAATCCGAACATGCAAAGCCACAAGCAGCAGGCCCACTGGTGTTGTGGAAGTGATGATTTAGCCTGTTTGTTAGGTTAAAGTATGAAGAGCTAACAATAGTTTTGTGGAAGTGATGATTCTTGGTATGAACATTCCATCAGAATCTTCATTACCTTTTAAAATGAGCAATATACCTTTAACTATTGCATTTTATCATGTAATGTTCGTGGGCCAAACTAGTATCTTTATTTTTTTTTAATTATCTTCTTTAAGACATTTATAACTTCTAATATGAAGTTTGCCAAAATTTTATGAAAGCATCTGAGAAGAGGTGATGAGCAGAAAACTAAAACATCTAGGAAAGGGGTGATGAGTAAAAAATCAGAGAGCTTTGGATGTCGAATGCAGTCTCGCTACTTGGAAAAGATCTTTCATACCATACTTATGTGGTCTTCTAACTTGCTCTTTATATCGTCTCAATATTTTCTGCTTCCGAAGGATAAAGGTGACTTCATCAATGCATATGGTGGCTATTGAAATATTATGCAATATTTGAATTACTTTGAATATGTTTTGGTTTAAGAATGTACTTTTTTTGTTTAGTTGTATGTAAAATATGTATATTTTTAGACATATAATTTGAAATGTGAAGCTTGTTTGTTTCAAACTTCAGCTTGTTTGTACAATATAAAGCTTATTTATTTCAAACTTTAGCTTATTTGTGCAATGTTAAGCTTATTTGTTTCAGATTGTCATATATTTTTTTTTTCTATCAACCCGAATTCCAACCCGAAACTCAACCCGAACCCGATTTTTAAAAATAGGGTTAGGATTGAGGTTTTACAAATAGGGTTAGGGTTAGGGTTAGGGTTGAGGGAAACCCGAGTTTCATGAGCCCGAGTTGCACCCCTAGCGGTGCCAAGGAGGTCGAGGGTAATCTGGGGTAGGGGTGGAGCAGAAGCCATTTCATAATTTCGAAGGATGGTAATGATCATTGCCCCATTTTGATATCTACGGAGGCTGTGGGCCATCAGAGGAAACAATTTAGATTTGAGAAGTTTTGGACTGCCCACTCTGCTGCTCGTTCTATTATCTCTCAGATTTGGTATCTTCCTGTTAGGGGTAATGTTATTTATCGTCTATCTCACCGTCTTAAGCTAGCTCGTCGCAGACTTTTTCGATGGAACAGGCTGAAGGTGGGTGATCTGGTCAGGCAAATTGAACAAGTTGAATCTAACATCAGTTTGTTGCAAGCCAAGGAGGACCAGGACGTTTTCTGTTGGATGAGGACCTCTCTACTCTTCGGGAGAAGCTAGCCAGTCATCACTCTCTTCTGAGGCAGCAGGAGGTATTTTGGTGGCAGAGATCTAGATTTCAGTGGATTCGCGATGGGGACCAAAATACTAGATTCTTCCATCAGGCTACCCTGAAACGGCGTGCAGCTAACAGGATTCGGAGGTTGGTTGATGCTGAGGGAAACTATCAGGAGGATACTCACACTATCCAGGATTTGCTTCTTCACTTCTTTCAGTCTCGATGGACTGAGTCACTGGTGATGAGGCCCCGGTTGTTCATGTCCCTGAGTCTAGGAAGGTTTCTTCCTTGGATAATGATATGCTGGTTAGGCCGATTACTGTGATTGAGATTAAGGAGGCTCTTTGGGAGTTTGGCCCGGATAAGGCCCCTGGACCTGATGGATTCCCTCCTTTCTTTTTTCGTCATATTGGGATATAGTTGGGCAGGAGGTGGTGCAGGCGATCCAGATTGTGTTCCAGTCAATCACATTCCTTCGGAATGGAACCAGACTTTGATTACCTTGGTGCCTAAACATTCAGATGCTTCTCTCCCACATCATTTTTGGCCTATCAGTCTATGCACAACTTTGTATAAGATTTGTGCTCGTCTTTTAGCTCGGCGCCTTTCTCTGGTGATCCCTCGCCTCATTTCTGCTGAACAAGAGGCATTTATTCGAGGGCGTTCTATTTCGGATAACGTCTTCATTGCTCAGGAGTTTATGCACGATCTTCAGCGAGCTCCGGCCAGCCATCCTCTTATGGCTGTTAAGCTCGATATGGAGCGAGCTTATGATAGACTGAGCTGGTCCTTTCTGCACCGCTCTCTTCAGGAGTTTGGTTTGATGATCGGTTTGTTGAGTGGATTATGGCTTGTGTACAGAGGCCTTCCTTCTCTCTGATCATTAATGGGAGCCCGACTCTATTCTTTCACTCTTCTGTGGGGCTGCGGCAGGGGTGTCCTCTATCCCCCCTACTGTTTATTCTGGCTGTGGATGATCTCTCTCGCGTTTTCCATCTTGCGCTGTTGGATCAAAGGATAGTTCCGTTTATGGCAGGGAGAATGGGCCCCTCGGTCTCTCATCTACTTTTCGCTGATTGTATTCTCGTAGGTCAGGCCTCCATCGAGAATGCAGCTTCATTACAATCTATTATTCACCGATATTGTCAGGCTTCGGGTCAGAAGGTTAATCTTCTTAAGTCTTCTATAAGTTTCAGTCCGAAGACTCCTAGATCCATTAAGGAAGCTATTATCAATTTGTCTGGTATAACCTCTCAGACTGACAGATTTATGTATTTGGGGATTTCTATAACGGGTAGAAGGCCCCGTTGCTCTGACTTTTCTAAGCTTGAGAGGAGGGTTCGCCAGCGCATTAAGGGTGGCATGTCACTAGCTTATCTATGATGGCTAGGGTCATTATTATTCGTTCAGTTCTTTCTCTCTTCCCATGTATCTCCTTTCAAATGCGGCCATCCCGATTTCTTGTCTTAAGAGGATCGAGAGATGTTTCAAAGATTTTCTATGGGCTTCTACGCAAGATGGTCATGGCATTCATCTTTTATCCTGAGATCTGGTTTGTATGCCTCTCCAAGAAGGTGGGCTTGGGATTCAGTCCTTGATTGTCAGAAGAGAAGCTCTTCTTGCTAGACATGCTTCGCGATTCCTTATGGAGCCGCAGTGTCTTTGGAGCTCTGATGCGAGCGAGGTATGGAGATTGGATGTCCGATATGCCCATTGTGTCATCCAGGGGTTGTTCCTCCTTATGGAAGGAGGTGTGTCGGCATAATCAGTTTATCCTGGATAATACCTCTTGGATGATCGAGATGGATCCATGATTAATGTTATCCAGGATGCTTAATTGCTGAGATTCCTCTCTCTCGGTGGCCCTCCTTCATTAATATTGATACCCCCTTCAGCTTAAGGGTTCAGGACTTGCTAGCCTCTGATTCCTCCACCTGGCACATTCCCTCGGTGACCCATTCTTTGGTCAAGAGCTATCCCGTCGGATTCTCTCGGTGCCTCTTATACCTGGGCGCCTTTCTGACTCCAGGCTTTGGTAGAGATCTTGTCTCTCTAGGGTCCCCACTAGAGACCTCATGAAGATGTTCAGGCCTCAGCCTTATCGCACAGAGGATGCTGCTTGGATCTGGAAGCTTCCTACCCTCCCAGGGTTCGGCTATTTATTTGGAAGCTCCTGTGGAATTGTCTTCCAACTTGTGCTCTCCTCTCTCGCAGGAGTCTGAATATTCAGCCGACTTGTCCACTGTGTAGGCTGGAGGAGGAGTCTTCTGATCACGCTATCTTCACTTGTCCCAGAGTTACGAGGATATGGTTCTTGGTGGGCTATTCCAGCAGATTGGAGGACATCGACTCTCCACGATTTTCCTTTCTCCTTGATCTTCGAAGGGGCTCATTGCAGGAGCGTGGTCTTTGGGCTGCCACGGCATATCAGATATGATTGTCCAGGAATCAGTTCATATTCACGGATGATAGTATTTCTTTACACAAGATTCTGTGGAAGATTAGATCATTAACAACGGACTATGCCCGTGTCTTCAATGTAGTTGGTTCTGACTCCTCTGGCATTTGGGATTCCCCTGCTGCTACGGCAGCGAACCGGCATACGGTTTTCATCTCTTGGGAGCCTCCCTCTAGGGTTGTCAAAATTAACTTTACGGGAGTGTCCGTGGCAGAGCTGCTGGTTCGGCTTTTATCATCCGTGGGCCTCTAGGTGATCTACTGGCGGCGGGTGGTTTTGCGACTCTCGACTCCTCTGTCACTATGACGGAGCTTTATGTTGCTTGGGCTGGTATATCTTATGCCGCTCGGACTCTTTATGCTCAGAGGCTCATTATCGAGGGTGATCCTATGATAGTCATCTCCTAGTTGCTGAAGAAGAATTGCTTCGGTGCCCCACTATCCCGATTATCAGGGATATCTGGTCTATCTTGTAGGAGGTTGATAACTCTAAGATCCGTTATATTTATCGAGAAGCCAATTCGGCGGCAGACTGGATGGCCGCTTCAGTGGCCTAGTATGATGGTTCATGGTTTTGGAGGTCGGGTAATATATATCTATTATTTATAGTATATTTTGTATTCGGATCAATCTGGATTGATTCGTACAAGATTTATGTGATCGTTCGCTTATAAAAAAAAAAAAATGAAGAACAAGAAGAAGAAGAAGAAGAAGAAAAAAAAAAGAAGGGATGATAATGACTAATGACTAATGAATGATACGATTGAAAATCTTCTCATAATCCACCAACGGTGCTCGACTAAGATCTCGCGCATCTTCAAATTTCGAAGGATGGTAATGACTAATGAATGATATACGATTGACTTGACTTTCTTTCCGTTGAAAACTTCGTTACTTTGACGGCTACTTGTAAGGTTCTGCCCTCCTCTGCCTTGTTCCCTGTAAATATTTCATCATTCTTTAATAAATTCAGGAAAGTGCTTCACTTCTCTAGGAGTAAATTCTATATTAAAAATTTATAACCTTTTAACGACACGTGACTCTTTTATTATAGTTTTTTGTTTTTTATTTTTTATTTTTATAGTAGAGATAGATTGAAATAAAATATTACCTTGCTGGACTCCTTGAGATTTTTTTTAATTCAAAAAGATTATATTTTTTATAGAATAAAAAAAATGATTGCTGACTTCTCTCGATGGAACTTAAATTTAAAAATTATAATTATTAATCTTTTTTCTTTTACATACAAAAAAAATAATTGAATACTTTTATGTTAAAAAAAAAATCGTTACCCAAAGCCTCAAACGAGCCATAAGGTGAGTGAGGATATCATGATATTTCTGAATATAAAAATAAATCCACTAAAAATCTTAACAACAATAATATCCAACTGCTCCAAAACCAGAGTTAAGATCCAAACAAAGCACGCGTGCCGAGAGATCCGCCTCCTTTCGTCTCTGATCAATGATCTCCCACGGTCTCGCAGCTCTTTCTTTAATGGATGTTCCGGAATCGAGACCACCCTCCTCTCTTTCTTTCAAGTCTCTCCCTCCAAGTCTCACCTAAAGCCGCGGTAGAAAGGGGAAAGCCAAAGAAGGGTTCTAGTCCGTCCCATCGAGAGAGGCCAAGTTGCTTAGAAAAAGCGAGGGAGAAAGAGAGGGGCAGATGGGCCTGAGCGACGACCCGGTGGTCATCCGGCATCCGGAGAGGCCCGGAGAGCCGAGCGTTATCACCGTCAGTTGCCCGGACAAGACCGGCCTCGGCTGCGACCTCTGCCGCCTCATCCTGCTCTTCGGCTTGAGCATTGTGAGGGGA
Source organism: Calamus simplicifolius (assembly GCA_900491605.1). Classification (NCBI taxonomy): domain Eukaryota; kingdom Viridiplantae; phylum Streptophyta; class Magnoliopsida; order Arecales; family Arecaceae; genus Calamus; species Calamus simplicifolius. Next base: position 325,642 of record UESW01001547.1, on the reverse strand, counting down.
GGTAGCCCAATCCGCGTATTTCCCCCCGATCTCTCCTCTTCTCCCATCGAGTCTGATGTGATTCTTGAGTAAAAATCCGATCTTGGTCTGTCTTTCGCCGTTCCCATGAAGAACGAGGTCATCCTTGATGTGATTCTTCTGTTAAATATCGAGTAATATGTGCTTTACGCCGTTCCGTGTAACAAAGAAACGAATTTTAGTGTGGTTCTTGTGAAGAAACTGAAATGGATGCTGGTTTCTAGACATGAGCACGGATGGGAGGTGGTGCTACATACTGTTCTGGGTGGTGGGGAGGGGAGGGACGACGACGAGGTGGGGGCTGCTAAAGAAAAGGCTACTGGGAGCTTGCCCAGTGACATCGCCGCTGTTGGAGATAGACAACGACGACTCTAGGCAGCAGGAAGGAGAACAGCAGCCTCAAGTTTTTCTGCTCAAGTTCTCGTGCTACGATCGGTTGGGCCTCTTGCATGGTGATCATATGTTTTCCTTCTCATTTTCTTTTGTTTTTGGAATTTTAATCTATTGTATCTTTTTCCCCAGTTTTTTGAGGGGCTGTGTGGAATCTAATCGTTTATTTTAGGATTTTTTTTTTGGAATCTGAAAGAGTCTTTTATTTATGGAATTTGCCAGCGTTGTTTCTGTGTGGAATCTTTTATCGCGTTCTACTTCCCTTAATCCTGATCTGTTTTGGAACCTTCGAGTGTTTCCCATTTAGTTGAATTTTATTCCACATCACAAACAAATGTAAACAATTTCTGCCATCGAATCGCTACAGTTATATGTAACGTTGGTAATAGGACAGTTCTTGGGGTTTTAACGATTTCTTTGAAATTTTGGAGACTTCGTTCTAAAATTTTCATTTTAGATTCTCATACCGGAGTTTTACTGTGTTCATGCTCGAGTTACTTCAGATCCGCAATCTAAATTTTTTCCCTACTTTTCATTGATTTATCATGTGGACTATTCCCTTCTTAGAGCTTCTAAGTTCTTTGAAGACTGTTTAAGAAGCAGCTGCGAGTTGGAATGTGGTTTTTTAGGCCAAAAATCGCATAGGTTATAATGTAAACTATATTTTGTATTGCGATTTGGCAGATGTCACACAGGTGCTGTGCGCGCTCGAGCTCACAATCAGGAGGGTGAATGTATCCACCACTCCAGATGGGAGGGTTTTAGACCTCTTCTTCATCACTGATACGAGGTATCACTTTACATTCTTGCATCATTTCAGCATGAGGTTCTTGTTTTTCTTCATCTATAATATGCCATTTCTTTTATCAATTTCTCTTATTATATTTCAAAATTGATCTTAAACAGGAAAACCATCTGATGGTTGTGATGTTCTTATAAATGTTTCTAAGTCGTTCGCTTAAAATTTTGGAGGCTTCAGGTTTTGTGTCCTAAATGCTAGACTACAGAAACCCCTGACTTGTATCCTTAAAGATTTAGAGATATGATGAATCACTGTTTTTCTGGAGTCTTATACCATCTACACACCAAAAAAATGCTATGTAGCTGTGCATATTGAATCATCTCACCTAAATCGATGATCATCGGTGTATTGGATGATGACACATGTCCATTTTAACTGAAGACAAGAAAGGCAGATTCTGGCAGCCTTCTTGTGCAGGGACATATATTCATTCATAGGGCTTGTGTTTTAAGTGCAATCGTCTAGCATGAAAGCCAACAGCTTGTTGGGTAATGGGCCAATAGGCCTGGAATACCCAAATGGGCCTTGAAAGCCCATTACCTTACAATTTGGATGAATGAGAAATTGAGAGGACATTTAGTCCCACATCGAAAAAATTAAGAAAGGAAAGTTTACTTATATAGAAACTTCTTCCTTCATGCTTAAGTTTCTTAGGCTCGTCATAAGTGGTTCGCATCACCCCCGCACGCAAAGGGCGTAAAGGTTTACTTATATAGAAACTTCTTCCTTCATGCTTAAGTTTCTTAGGCTCGTCATAAGTGGTACGCATCACCCCCGCGCACCCCCGCGCACGGAAAAGGCGTAATGGGCCTTTGTAGGCGCACTTTGCACTTCGCACGTGCGCATCGTCTTGAGAGACTTTAAATTTTTTTTTTTGATCATAAGGTTCCAACGGTGAAAACTGATCGGATTAAGATGAGGGTTGAGATCAAATGATGGACCGATGTGATTGATCAAAGCGGTGTTGATCGGTTGATCATGGCTTAGATTGATCGCAGCCATTGATAAAAAGATCGTTGAACTATTGACCATCAGTTGATCGGTCAAGAGTTGATCATCCGTGGACCATTGGTGATAAGGCATCCATTCGATCATGCCGTTGGTGATAAGACGATCATTCGATCGTGAAATGGCATATCAAAGCCGTGCTATAACTTATTTGATCATGGAAATGCTTATCTAATTGTGAAAACGACTTTTTGGATCATGACAAGGCTTATCAGATCACGTGATCTGAAGATCACGAAGATGAATGGGCATATCAAGGGTGATAAGCCCTTACCCTCATATCCTTTGATTAAATCCGATCAAATCAATTTAAATTAAAATTAAAACCGTAGGGTTACTTCCAAAGGGCACCTAAAAGCTCTAAATAGGACTGTAGACATTTGTATTTCAATCAATTCAATTTCAATTCCTTTCCTCTCTTATGCATTTGCATACTCTCCTAGGGAAAGTATAGCTATAACGCATAGAAAAGAGAGAAGCATTCTTGGTACAAAATTTTTGTGAATTATAGTGCTGCATTCATCAAAAGAAACTGTTGTATCCTGAAAGAATTGTCATACAAACCGTAAGCACTGTTGCAGGACGAAATTGTCTTAAGGATATAAAGTGTAACTCTAGACTTTAGTCTTATCAATTAGGTAGCCACAATTTATGCCTACACAGCTTTCATATCGTAACCTGTTAGCAGACTATATGCTTGAATGTTTGCTGCACATCTGGGTTTTTAGTTTTATGTGTTGAAAACAATTATTTACACAATACTGCTATGCCATGGTTTTGTTCAAATACTTCTTTTGCAAAACATTAATGGTGCACCATGAGTAGATTCTAAACATACTGATCACCATCACCCTTTTCCAACACTTCAATTGGTTTCAAGGGTCAAGGTTATCAACTTTAGGTAGTTGTTACCTGAATTTAATGATATGAAGTCGCACAGCATCATATTATGCTTAACGATGAAATGACATTTTTACATGCTTCTCTTTAAAAATGCTTTACCATTTTTTTTATCAACTTATGAGCTTCTTGGAAAATCTCAAAATTTATATGCCACAAAATGGAATCTTTAAGGGCTATTTGAAATAAGGAAGCTGCTATGTGCAGATTCAGTGACATGAACAATGGAATGGGAATGTTTGACGGTGAGTTTGTAGAACTTGGGTACAGCTACGAGTGATTCCCTCAATGCAGATTAAATGGTTTAACTCTACTGTGTTTTCTTTTATTTTTCTCCTCATGCAAGTGAAATTAGATACGCTTCTGTTCCACAAATGGCTAGAGAAACATACCGCTTATGGAAATTGACCCTGAAGGCCTGTTGTTTATGTTTTTGTATTCTGATTTTTGAAGACTACAGCTGTAACTGTATTATACTCAGAAAAGGGACCTATAAATATTATGGGCCAGTGTCTTCATGTTCAAGTAGTTTAAGGAACTTTGTTAGATTTCTGAAAGTATGGAGTCAGAGACATGTATAGGGGCTGTTGTTCCATTTTGTTTCTGATGTTATAAAAGGAGAGCTTCCTTGTTAGCAAACTTCGAGTCACTTAACTCTTTGTCTGAAATCATGTTAGCATATGCAATGATCCTTGTGTGCAAACGGTAAGCTTCTCATAGATTGTCAAGCATGTTTGAACTAAGTATTCTTTTGTGTAATACATCTTTTGAATAAGTCATTATTGTAATAAAATTTTATTGGGCTCGTATCTGATATATAATCATATTTACTCCGATATATGCAACACTGGTCGTAAGACATGCTTTGGTGCATCAAATAGTGATCTTTTCTTGACATTTATACTTCTATGCTACCTTATGCCATAATGTTCCCAATCTCCTTTTATATGTTTCAGAGAACTTCTTCATACAAGAAGCAGAAAGGATGAGACGTGTGCCCAATTGAGAGCTGTTCTAGGAGACTCCATGACTGGTTGTGACATTGAACCAGCTAGCGAAGAGTTTGCTGCATGTTTGCTGGCTCCATCTTCTCTACCCCCTTCAATTACAGAGGAGATGTTCACCCTAGAGCTTTCAGATGATCCATCTGGAAGAACTCTTCCGGCTTTGAATAGTCCTTCTATCACGATAGATAACTCCCTCAGCCCTGCTCATACACTTATTCAACTTTCTTGTCTTGACCACAAGGGCCTCCTCTATGACATCATGAGAACTCTGAAGGATTACAACATTCAGGTAATAACATCAAAATCCAACTGGGAATCCATCTATGGAATCTATTTGTCATGGGGGCATACATCCACTGTGATAAAGGATTGTTGTATGACTAGCGTGTACAATGAGTTAGTCGGAGGCCTATATTCCATTAATCTTAATTTGGTAGTTTTTTGAACAATGAAATGCCTCTGCTGCCCTAACAGAATGAAATTATTCTTGATGTTGCCCAAGTCTACTGATCATGAAGAAGAGATTTGCCAGTTATGTTGATACAGTGACCAACAAAGCAACCATTTTAAATGCTGCAGTTATGCTACCCCATTCATGGTTATTTTACATCTAACATCTTTTTGCCAATTGAGAAACCATTCTGTTTTTCTTCCACTGCACCATCATCTGGTCATTTTCGCTATGTTGGTTGGTATGGCCATGCAAACGAGTTTCATGTTAACTGTCATTTATGTGTCTTTACGTTCTTTGCTTGTCAGATTTCTTATGGGCGATTCTATGCTCCTCGTAATGCAAACTGCGAAATAGATTTGTTTGTGATGCAAATGGATGGGAAGAAAATTGTTGACCCAAGAAGGCATAAGGCATTGTGTGAACGCTTGAAAATGGAACTGTTTAGTCCACTCCGCATAACGGTGGTGAGCCGTGGACCTGACAAAGAGCTTTTGGTAGCAAATCCAGTTGAATTATGTGGCAAAGGTCGTCCTCTTGTTTTCTATGATATCACCCTTGCTCTTAAAATGCTTGGCATGCGCATCTTTTTGGTGAGTCTTCACTCTTTTAGCTGTTCACGTTATACCCAATTTCTTGATTGCCATTTATTGGCTATAAACTGCATTTTTTTTCAGATACTTTAATGAGATAACATATTATTTTTAACTTATTAATGGTTCCTCTTCAGTTTTATCAACTTTTTTATTCGAACGTTATGGTCATATGTTTGAAAATTTCTTATCTGCTTTGCTCTTGAGAATTCTAAGTCTGGAACCTTGCTTGCATATTTATTCTCATATTATGAGCAGTTGATTTAAACCAATTCATCATTCCAACTGACATCTGAATCTGATATAACTAGGCTGAGATTGGAAGGCATGCCATCGGTGATAGGGAATGGGAGGTCTACAGAATATACTTGGGTGATGATTATGAGCTTGCAGCATCGAGGAACAAAATTGTGGAGGGAGTGACAAAGATGTTGATGGGTTGGGAATGATTTGCAATTGACACTAAACGCTCTCTGCCTTGCTCCCGCGTTCTTGATGTCCTCACATCAAAGAGCTATGTTCAGCATATTTGCTGTAGAGTTTACTCCATGCTGTATATTTTTTGAGTGGCTGTATATGAGTTCAAAGAATGAGCTGACCTGTTTTACTTGTTTTCCCTTGTACACGACGAGGGTTTGCAAAAATTAACCAGTCTTGGTTGGCATATTGTGCAAAAGGAGAAGATAATTGGAAGGAAAAGTAATGTAACTCTTGAAACATCTGTATACTTGGTAGAAAGAGCAGATACTTAAAAAATAGTGGGTAGATATTTGTTTGATGATTAGTGCTAACGTGCTTGCGTTCATTTTTGACATTTTTATTTGTTTGGATGTTTGTAAGCAAGATGGTTTCTAAAACTTATAAATGAATTCAAAGTCTCAAGGCCTGTAAACAGGATGGCTGCAAGAACTCAGAAATGAAATCTAAGCAACCAAACTAAGAATTTATGTGCACATAAATAACACAAATGTGGCTGTAGTTTAGTGGTAAGAATTCTACGTTGTGGCCGTAGAGACCTGGGCTCGAATCCCAGCAGCCACAGCTAGAGACTTCTTTTTAAAATTCAGCATTAAATTTGTCTATTTTATTCTCAATATGAAATCACTAAATCAGTGAAATTAAAAAAATGATTTTTTTTAAAATGAATGGGCATATTTATTCTCAATATTTATTGGGCGTTCAAAACATAATATTCTAAATTCAATGTATCACCTGTTTTTTTATTTTCTTTTCAGCATTAAATGTTATTTATTTTTATTTTCAAAATTAAATCGGTGCAATTAACGAAATATTTTTTTAATTGATAATCATTGGGGACCTCTCAAAATAATCATTTAAACTTCGTACACTTTGTTTACTTATCGACTTTTACGCCATTTATACTCTTGCAAATCACTGGGGCCCTCTTAAAAATAACTTTTTGATGCTAACAAATAAAAGAATCAATGCAATATCAATTACTCAAAATTTATTCTCTAACTTATTGATCATCCAAAGGCAAGATTTTTGTTATAGTTAATACATGGAGAAGGGCAAATATTGTTACTGGCTAAGGAAAAGGTAACACTCAAAAACAATTAATAAATTTTTTTAACAATAATGAGTAATAAGATATTTTTAAAAATAATATAAAAATTATATTAAACGGTAGGGCATCATTCAACAAGTCTTACATGAGATAGGCTGCATTTTATAACCTAATTTTCGTACCTTATGGATATTAGTTAGATATAAAAATTTACATTTACATATATTAACAAATAAAAATATAAATTATGCATTGAAAGTATGTTATAAAATAGATAACCAAATTTTATGACCTAAAAGTTAATTAAGTGAATACTATACAACATATTTATTTGCTTTTCTTAAAAGTTTATGTGGGCTATGTGCCATTTTGCAAGATTGCAAATCGAATTATGGATTAAATATTTAATTGTTTACATTTATTTATTTATTTATTTAATAATTATGAATATGTATATTAATAACGCTAAATGCTATCCGATCCACCAGCCAAAGAAACAGCTCATTGAACCCAACACCCAGAGTCTCAATGAGAAATCGAGTGCGAAGATGCTGTCGAGGCATCGTTGATCCCCAAAAAAAATCCTGTGCTAGAGCTGTCAAATTGAAGTTGGAGCTCACAGCAGGCTTGCCAAATAACCCAGCTAGCATAATAAACACAGACCAAAATTTAATATTTATAACATTACTCGAGCGTCGCTACCGCCCAGTGAAAAATCCTTCCTGCCCTTATCAAAGAGATGGATGATGGCATTACAGTGCAATTGAAGAATGTCTGTCGACTACGGTTACCATTCAAGCGAACATAGACTTTGCACAAAATCAGCAGAAGCGTATTACAATGAGAATATATTACAATAGTAGCGGTTTATTATGCCTTTATCTCATTAAAGGGCACTTCACTACCTACTAATTAACGCCCGAAGTCTTGGCAGCAAGATGGACAAGTGCGCGTCTGTGGTAAATATTGCGAAGTTTCTTATACTTCTGAATAAATGTCTGAAGGTCGATCTCCTTGTCAAGGAGCTGCCTATGTAGTACTTCAGATTCCTCTTCCGCTTTACTCATTGCCTCTGCAGAGAGATCAGAAATCATGACATATAAATCCCACCTTTTGTTGTATCATAATAGTCAATTCATGTCTGTATAAAGGCATGCACATGTACACGCATTTATCATTACTTGCTGAACACGTCCTTAATAATTGGAAATGGGTTTATAAATACAAGGAAGTGCCTCTTGTAATAAAAATTAATGGGTTTCTAAGGAGATTTCAAAAGCAGGCAAACACCCTAAATGGAAGATTACTGCTGCTAACCATGTACCATGCACCCCCACATCCAAATGAATGTTTAAAGCATATTTTTTTTCCCATGCTACTGAAGATTGGCTGATCACTAGTCAAAGCCTTCATATGAGTGGAGAAAATAAATTTATATACTTCATCATTTTGTTACTGCCAGAAAATGTATGCAAATGCTTACCATACAACTTCCGAAGAAGTGAAGCTGCAGAATACAACTTCAGAGTTTCTTCCTTCTGCCTCTCCAATTCTGCTAACTTTTCTTGAGCAGCAGCTAACTCGCTTGTCCGAATGATGGTACACTGCATGTCCATTTGAAGGAAAGTCAGCAATCAGGGATCAGCAAACACTAGCATAATGCTGATCATTTCCAAATAAGAATCACACATGGCATCTGAGAGCACAAGCACAAGATGTTACTTATAGAATGGTGAAGTTAGTATCTGTTATCAGTTGCAAAGTTTATTATCATAGCATGTCCAATGGTAAATGTGGAGAAAAATAGCATCAGAAACCCACCTGGTTCCTAAGCTCTAAAATTCTAGGTTCCTTCTCCAAATTCTCCCCTGCAGACATGTACCATACATGCATTAGACTCTATGGTGAAATGGTGTAGTCACAATATGCATATAGAGCATGCAAAGCAACTCACTGGCAAGCTGTAAGGTTTCCTTTCGAAGTTCATCATGAAGCTGAAATAGAAATGGTTGAAATGTTAGTTCAAAGTCAAGCAACAGTCTCAAACCAGAATCTCGGCAAACATTGAAAGCAACACAAAGATGAGAACAAAACAGAGCTGATTCACTCAAGAAGATAATAAATTCCTTACAATGAAAAACTTTGCTTTTACCTAAAAACCAAAAAAAAAAAGGAAAAGAAAACCCTCCCTTATACGAAAAGCTGGATAACCTTTAGAATAAATAAATAACATCAGTTACAAGTGTCCATCTTGATGGAATAATACAGCAAACAGATTGAGAGGCCACGTGTTCATGAAGGTGAAGAACAAGAAACGACAACTTGAATATTTGGTACCAAAGTATCAGCTGCTAACTAGGCTATCTACAAGTATAACCAACAATTCAGGACAAAATACATCAAAGAAAACTTTGCAAATCCAGAACAATGACACTGCTATATTTTGTGAATGGCGAAGGATGGCACAATGAACTGAATAGAGGCAAGGAAACTTTCTAACAACTAGCACTGAAAAAAGAGGGAAAAGCTGATGTAAGAGAGTCTTGGATAAAGGAAAATTTTGCATAACACCATGTGAAAGCATGTCTGAAAGGCAATAAATGCCGCTTAAATTTCAAACTCACATTATTCTGAATTTTCACTTGGTCAAGCGAATTAAAGAAGGCATTGTATGCCTCCTTGTCAGTCAAAAGTTTTCTCAACTCTTCAATACTGCACACGACCAGAATAACCAGGATTAGAAGCGAAGTAGATGGGACTACATGAATAAAAGCTAGATTATATATAAACAAAGAAACATATGAAGCAATTAACACCATTGGTAACAAGATTTGAAAAAATATGAGCAAAAAAAAAAAAAGCATGCTTAAACCTATGTGCTTGATGCATTTGAAGTGTCAATCATGCATCAAAGAAGAGTAGCACATAACCTTGTTCTTGTTGATATTAGGCAAAAGTTACATTAATCTAGAAATGATACATCCCCCTCCATCTGCAAGTACAAAGCTTTTGAACTTGCCAGGAAGATTGTCCTCAGACAGGGCGCAAAAATGATTAAGATCAACAACAAGGTTTGAAAAGGCATCAGCTACTGGATTGCCCTCTCAATATATGTGAGACATGCGAAACCAATCTTCCCGGAATCTCAAACTAGCACCCACATTTTAGGTGCTTCCTTACCAAACGTATCTCTAAAACATCCTCTACTGCGCACCCACAACCTGCTCCCAGTTCTGGCAAGGTATATATCTGATGATCCACAATCTATATAACCACGGTCATCAAATCATTCTCAACAAGATCCTTGATGCGTGAAGCTCCTCAACAGCATAAATGACAGCATGCCAAGAAGCAATGAGCTCCTATTTTGTTACCTTAAAATTCACTTTTCATATGGACTATAATTGTAATCATAGTAGATTTCCATGCAAACCATCATCAAGTGGAAATTAGCAGTTCTCTAAGATAAAAACGGCTCTCTCTCTCACTCGCGCGCAAGCGCACTCACTAACTCACACATGAAATCCTTCATCTCAACATCTCACTACCATTTCCTCATCTCACAAATAAATCAAACCAAACATCTCTTGATCTTCTCAAAGCAATCGCCACTACAGCAGCTATGTTCGGTGACCTTCATTTATGAAAATCCTATCAGAGTTACAGCTCCCAAAGCCACTCCAAAGCCATTGAAACCACCATTAAACATCTTTGCCTAAAGTGCTGCTAAAATCACCACTAGTCTGATGATGGAAGCCAGGCCTTCTCAAGGAATGGTTTCTTATTGATGCTAAGGCAGCACAGTCTATGATAGAAGTTTCCTCGTTTGTAAAGTCAAAGACATTCACCTTTTTAACTTTGATATTAGCATATTATGGTAGACTAGAATCAAGATAAGGACAAAGTACCTTTTATCCTTCAAGCGAGAAATCATTCCTGCTGCCTCAGCAGGTGAAGGCTGCCCCTGTGATGGCGACTGAGGGTGATCTGAAGCTCTTTGATATGCACTGACACCAGAAGTACTGCTTAATGTGGAAGGACGTGAAGATGAATTAACCACTGATGGAGGGTACCAAGATTGTGTAGGAATATCCTGAAAATTTGATTGACCTTGCTGCTCTTGTGCACCCCTACATGTAAGTATTGATTTACAGAACTTAATAAAACAAGAAAAACACCCAACTTAATTGGATTTTTTTTTTGAAAAAAAAAGAAAGATTGGACAAACTCCAATCAATTCATTAAAATAGTGAGAAGTTATGTCGACATGGATTTGTCCAATAAACACAAGTCATATGACACTACTGTCAGTTTAAATGGTAATAGTACTAACCTTCAGTTAATTTTACGTGCAAATAAGTTCCATAAAAAGGAAAAAAAGAAAACACCTTTTGCATGTTTCCTGGTTGTTCATTTAGTTATCAAAATATTATAAAGCATGTTAAAGAAATAACCCATTAAAGTTGGTAAGAAAGCCAGCTTATAAGCAGTTCATCAATGCAAGATAAACTGAAGGCATATGATAGAACTGAAACAGACAAGTTAAATATCACAAAGATAAGACTTACCCAAAAATTGGAAACTTCCAGTTCATCATAGAAGCTAATGAGCTGCAGGGAGTACAATAAAGTCACTTTATATTTTCTGTCAACTCAAAAGAGAAGATTTTTTTTTCAAAATAGAAGCACAAAATAAAAGTAATTCACAACCTACAGAATTTGGTTCTGCGATTTGGTAAAATAACTTTTTCTATCATGCATCATATGACCAAAGTGTCTTCATTTTATTACTACAAGTTACCATTGTTATTGTGACAGATAACCGGACCTAACAATCATAAGTCCTAACTCAACTCAACTCAACTCATCTAAGCCTTTTCCCAACTACATGGGGTCAGCTACATGAATCTACTTCCTCTACTTCTATTTAGGACCAAGTCGACATTCAAATTACAAATAATTATATCTTTTTTAATTATTAGTTTATATCTACTTCTACCTCTATCCTTACCATGTATTGTTAAAAGATCACTCTTTCTAACTGGAGCATCTAAAGGTTTACGTTGTATATGGCCAAACCGTCGTAATCGATTTTCTCTCATTTTATCTTCAATTGGGGCTACTCCTATCATTTCTCTTGTATGTTTATTTCTAATTCTATCTTTTAAAGTTTTACCAAATATCCATCTTAACATACGCATTTCTATTATATTTAATTTATTCACATGTTTCAATATTGCCCAATACTCTATTTCATATAGCATAGCTGGCCTAATAGCGGTTTTATAGAATTTTTCTTTCAATTTTAATGGCCTAAATCATAAGTCCTAACTATTGAGGAAAAAAAAAAAAAACACAAAAGGGTTAAACTCTACAATCTATATCATATTTAAATTAAGTTAATGTGCATTTCCTCTAGTTCCTTGAAGTTCCTTTCTCTTGTCAAGCATTTCCCATTGGTAATCACCCACCTTTCCACATTTGAAGCAGCTATTAATGCTACTGATACTCCACATATCTATAGATTTGAGATAAACTAAAATTGTTTATGGCAAAACTTAATCTACTCCATATAAAAGCAAAGTCCAAAAACAAATTGTCATAAGAAGTTATCTTCACAATTAAATGATATCTATCAAATTTGGATCTAATATTGTTATGTACCCATGTATACTTGAACAATGCAGAGATTTGGTGTCCTATTTATCAGACAAATCCATGTCAACCTAACTTGCTTTAGCCTTAACAGTTTTTGTCCTTAAAATCAAATAACCAAGTGTGCATAGCCAACTGCACGATGAACTCCAAGTTTGCAGCAGGCATATATTGGTGAAAATGCCAACCATCTGAGAAAATTAATATAGGCTATTCCACTACAGACAATCTGACAGTTAAGATGACCACTAAAATTTCAGAGTGCCACTAAAATTCTAGACTGCTCTTCATTAAGAATGATAATACTAGACAGATTAAAATTGTCATGCGATTACTTCTGATGGATGTTTCATCCCATATTAGAAGATTTCTATAATGAATTAGTTAAATAAATTGCCAAAAACAAGCATTTAGCTATCCTAATTCCTAAACCTGGGTTGTATTAGGAGGTTATTAAGCTGGGGAAGTTGAATTATTTCAATACAAAGGTTATCCTCTTCCCTTACCCTATGTGACTCAAACATTTATGATAAATGTCAGATATTACGATGCCATCAGTGAATATCAACAATATCAACATAGGATAGCTGCCTAGGTACTAAGTTCCTATATCAAGACTTGTAGCAATAGAATGGTGCATAAGGTCATATGTTCATGCTTATAAAAAACTTAGAATTCTTTCAATGCCGTGTGTTTGATACATCCATTGAATCTAGACATGTCCATGAAAGTCTGTTTTGATTCTTATTTGGTCTATGCGAGTACAGTTACATGCTGAAAGAAACATTTTGCTTTATTCCATGTCTTTCTTTGGTGACCATGTTCGAACAGAAAATTAGATTCTTGTAGCTTTTCTCTAACAATAATTGGCTTTTACTGGTTTTTACGTTTTCCGATTTAGTGTGATGACACCAGAGAAGAAGCCCCTTTATGAATAACTCTTTTTTGGTTTCTTTTCTTTAGTTTCACGTTCCACCCAATTTAACGTGAACCTTCTGATTTGTTGGCTTTTCCCCAGTAAAAATTCCAAACCATGAACTACCTCCGAGCCCTAGTTCTAATCCTCACGAAAGGATACGAAAACTTGATCAGAATCTTGTCTCATCATAAGAAGATGCAAAATATGCCTATTCTTTCCCCATCAACTGATCGGGGGGAAACCCTAGAAGACAAATCATGGGAAAAACCAATTTTTTTTTAAAAATACTAATTGTGAGAGATAACAGATAAATTCACCAATAATAAAAACTCCACCACAAACCAATCAATAACTAGAAAAGATCAACCTTTGCTTTAAGAAAAACACAGAATAAACAAAGAAACCAGAATGCAAGGGGAAAAAAATGAAAAAAAAGAAAGCAAACAGAAGAAAACTCAAAGAGACGGCGATTGCGTGCCTCTCTCCGTCCGTTCAGGCGGCCGAATTGATCTCTACCGTGATCTCCGAAGAGGGGCAAAGGGAGAGCGACGACGAGAAACGGCGAGGAGGAGAGAAGACGGAGCCGAGCACGCTGCTCCTTGGTCGCGATGGAGACTTTGGTTGGAAGGAAAGGTCCTTGTGAACCGCGCGCGGTGTGGTTGGAAAGTTTGTTGAGCCGGATTCGGATTGAACTCAGATTGACCCGTCACCGTACGCGTATGCGATTAATAAATCGACTCGTTAGATTGAGGCCCGTTTGGAAGCTGATTTGGATAAAAAATAAAAAATTTAATCATAGCAAAAAAAAAAAAAAAAAAACGTGTTTGACCTAATTATTTTTTAAAAAAATTTAAATATATTTAAAATTTTAAATAAATTTATAGAAAATATTTTTAACTTCTTTCAATTTATCTAAGATGTTTTTTAGATTTTATTTATTAATTTTTAATGAAAATAGAGGATAAAGAGATTGATGCTCTTGTAGCCGTCTAATTTACTGAAGGACGGTGAGATATGTAAGTATTATATAAAAAATAAAATAAAAAATAGAAATAATCATTAAAATAAATTATTATGTGATCTTTGGCTGATGCGCACTCATTCAGATTTATGGTTTATCTGAATTAATTATTAATGATTGAGTTATTATTTGATAGATATTTTACATAGCTACTAATCAATGATTACTTAAGCATACTCGAGAAGCTTCGAGCAGCTGATCCAAATAAACCCTAAATTTTTATAATTAGTTTGCATGGTTAAGCAAACTCAATATTACTTGCCTAAATTATTTGTTACACTTACGTCATTGCCTGTTCAAAATTTCTTTTAATAGCGTGTGTTTGAGTTTTACACAGAACAACTACAGTAACGATAGACATCAGCAATAGTAGCGAAAAAAATAGAATAACTAATGAAATATTATAATTTCAAGATTAGCTTAGATCATTGCTTGATCCAAACGCAATTTAAAGCACGAGCTTAAATTTGTAGTATTAACTTTTAGTCAAGCCAGAATTTAGCTCGATTTCAATCTAAAAACCTTAAAAAGGCGGTCGATCGGCCTCTTAAATTTTATATCATATTTTTTATTAATTACATGAGAATAGTTTTCTATATCATAACAAATTATTGAGTGATTAAGTATGATTATTTAAAATATTAGTTATTTAAGCATTTAAAAATAAAAAAATTATTCTTCCTGCCTAGATTTTAATCTATGTGAATGACTATAAGTTAGTCCAATTAGGTTTTGAGCTAAGTTGATGTTTGGATTTTGATCGAGTTCGAGTCTGATTTTTTTTGAAATTGGGTTTAGGTCTAGCCAAAAGCCTAAATTTATTTTTTTTAGATTGAGTCTGATCGGGATTAGCCCAGTACCAGTGGCTCCACATTAGGATTAGTACCTTCTTAATGGTTTTTTTCTTATCTACTCTTATCTTATGTATGAAATCTCATTTTTATTTACTTCCAAATCAAAATCTATCATGCCACAAAAATTATTAATTATGATCCTAATTAACTTTCCAAAACCATAATAAAAATTTTACCATTCTCCCACACCCCCCACTCTCTACATACAAGATAGAATTAAGAACTACATTCGAACAAGTGTTGGAAAAGAAGTGCTGAGAAGCATAAGAAATGATGAGTGGTATGATAAAAGTATGAAATATAACTTATCAAAACTATTACGGTATTAGCTCAAGAAAAATTTTGATCTAAATCATGTGAATTTTTTTTTTTAAAAAAAAATCCTCTGCGTATATTTTATATATACTGTCAGCTCCAACAAGCAGACCAAGGTCCAGTCTCCACGGTTAAAGACTCTTCTCTAAAATGCTCTACATCCAGGCGTTGATCATCAATGCACGAGTTTGAGATAAGTCCTGACATCGCTCAACACAATGACCAAACCGGCGTATCCCGTAGTAACTGGTAAAGGGAGGGATTACACGATTTTTTGTTCATAAAAAAGAGAGGAGGATGATTAGTTAGGAGAGCACCACAAAGAAAGCCAATTGTTCTTCTTGGCTCTCCTTCACTTGATAAATTTTTGGTGGCACTTGTCACCGTTTTACTCCAAAACGAGGGAGCTTCTGCAGCAATGGCGTCACGTTGGCACGAACATATATATAGGTGGGGAAAAATCATGGTAGAAGGGTACTGTTCCACCACACCGAAACTAGAAAACAGGTGACCAGAAAAGTTAGTAGGATTATTAGAGGAATCCTTCCAATGCCCCTTTAATTCATCACCCAAAAGAAAATGGGTGATGAATTAATATAAACTATTTTAATAAATTTGCAGAAACTATATGGGGTTCTCGTCCATTAAATTCCCCTCGAGCGCGAGCTACAAGGAGGAAACCTGCAATGGAATAAATGAATACCACTGTGACCAACCAACCAACCAATCAATCAGCATCAAAATGGAAGGCTCCAACCGCATTTATTGCATTCTATTCTCTTATTGATATTTGTCCAGCAATGTACAGCCAAATGCTTACCCACTCAAGATGCACTCCTAGTCAACCACCTTCTCCTTTTTCTATCCTTTCGATCTCAACTAATTTCAAAGAAAACAACTGCTATGAAAAAGAAACAATGAGAAAGCGTCCCAATTTTCCTCTAGTCACTAATGATTGACAATGAATTTCTCAAAAAAAAACTTTTATTGACAAATGATTTCATCATCATCTTCTTCTTCTTCTGTTTCTTGTTTATCTACGAAGCAGCTGGAGATTGAGTGATCTCACCCAGCATCTTTAATGCAATGCAAGGTTGGTCCACTGGTACCTGCCCAAGTTGAAAGACATCTCAAAATCAGAATGCTATAAAAGCTCTGTTCACAGCTTGTACTCTTCACATCATCAAGAGGCTATTGCAGTCACTTTTTTTCTCGAAAGCAGGCGTGTACTTTGACGAATTTCTTGCATATGGGGTCGAATGGAGCAGCTACATAGAGAGATTTCAGAGTGAATTTACTTACTGCACCCACACAGGTCTGGCAAAATCCTCCAGTCCCACCAAAGGATCGCCTTACAACTTTGTACCCAGTGCGCCATTGTTGGATGACTCTAGCTACTAGAGAGAGAGCCACATGCATTCCCAAAAGAACGTCCTCCATGTGAGGTCCACTGCTATTTGGCTCTCTCAAAATGACCCAACGACCGACACAAAAGTTATGAGGTGTGCGCTTGTACCTACCAAAGCTGTCTTATAGAAATAATGGAGCTGGAAGTTGGAACCTGGGTTCTTTGGTAAGACTCTCTCAGTGAGATTGGTTGTTAGGATGAGTTTTAACCATTCTCTCTAACCACTGACTCTAAAATGTGGGTTGGAAGTCATGGTCACTTGCTTCAACATCTTTTCTTGCAAGCATGTAGAGCTTAATTGTATCTTAATCCTTGATTAATTTAATAGTTCTCATTTTAATATTGATGACTACTTCATCTAAGCTACATGTAAATGAGGGAAAGATGGCAGATGTCAGAAAACTTACAAAATGTCCTGCTCCCAAGATCCAATAGAAATGCAAGTTCTGATAAGACTTTACGAAGCCCCCAGTAACTCCATCGTTATTGCAGTACAAAGGCTTTCGCTTTGAGTTGGTGAAATTTTTCAGCCCCTTCCATCTGAAAAGCATTAAGCAAATACACAGTAGTTCCTCAGATAGTGAAGCTAGTGAAGGTAATCTTATATATGCACTGATAAAAAAAAGAAAGAAAGAAAGAAAAGTTTAAGATATTTACTTGAGCTTCCGGACCCATGCTTCGGTGCCCTTGGTTGCACAAATCAAATCAACCTTGACATAAGCAACAAAACTAAATGTTGGTCTATGGACAGATAAAGATAAATCACTTGCTAATATGTTAGCTATATATGCTAAGTGAATTTTTTAGACTAACTTCCCACTTGAAATAAGGGACATAGATGAACACGTTGGGAGGAAAGCTATTCAAGCAAGAGTAGTGATTAGTGAGACGATCCAAAAGTGAACTACTCTTTGCATTTTCATGTTGCAGGTGACCGAGTGAAGTTACAAGCAAGGCTTTGAGCAAATTCTCCAACAGGCATCCAGCATGTTATGGCACAAGATCTGTGGCCATTGTCCCATATTCTGTGCCTTTAAGACCAGTTCATTAGCTTCGTTTGATATAAAGCTCAGATAGTTGGACACGTGAGTGGTGGCCAGGACTGCTGAGTCAAGACATCTGCCCTCTTTCGTCTGCGGATAATGTGCCAGTGTTGGCAGAAGAATGATCAGGATATCCATATCAAGACAGGATGGGCTTTGACCTTTTTCTGGGTTCTATGTTTTGTTCATGAGCTCTTATCTAACTATGTCTTCATGCCCCTAGTTGAAGTAGGATTCTCTGAAAACACAATTCTATATTAGAAAACTATGCACTATGTTCCAGTTAACATGACATTTGGGCTCTGCAACCAATGCTTTATCCTAGATATTATAACCTTGTTCATGTCTTGTCCCACGACTTGCATGAACGGTAGTTTAACCTCTTTCTTGGCTTCATACCCATGTCCATAATACATCCGGATTGCTAGTTTAGAAGTCTCAAATCTTTTAATAAAATTCACCTCAAAAATATGGTTGCATGCGTTTTTATCATTATTACAACTTGTTTTCCTTTTTCTATTTGATACCACCCTACTAATTACTTGTTCTAGATCCACATTTGCTGAAGGATCTCAGGTGGGTGGTAGGGCTCTTAAAATATTCTTTTTTCTAGGCCTTATGCTTATAAGAAACATTAAAGCATGAGCTGTTTTTTGTTGTTTTTTGAAGGGAAAAAGAGGGAAAAGATTTCCCCTTTGAAATATTATGAGCTTTGTTTTTTTGTTATCTTTGTATTTCTGGTGAGTCAAGAGTGGGAACATGTCGGTCTACAATGCCAAAAAGTTTCCAGCCTGTTACACGTGAGACGCTAGTCATAATAAAGAGAGAGATGAATAATATTTTTTGTAAAGCCCTTTAAACTTTAAAGTTGGAGAAAGCAAGTTGTGAACACATAAACAAGAATCTGTACGAGAAAATTTTTATATTATTGGTGTTGGATTCATACAGATGAAAACATTTTGAGAAAAAACACACACAAGGCTTGTAACAAAACGAATAGTTTTATCTTTTTACAATTTATTTGCATCACTGAATCAGTGGAAGGCATGGAATGAGAGTCACTTATAGTTTAAAATGAATAGAGAATGAGGTGTTTGGTGAAAGAGAGAGAGCATCATCATGAATGAATGAAATATTTACGGTTTTTTTTTTTGGAAAGAAATGTTTAGTAAAATCAAGTGATTAGTGGTATTGACTTTAGAACCACCATTTGACTTTAGTGGTCCACAAAAGCATCTAAAACCTTTGGCAGGTCTGCCAGGCGAGCTAGATTCTTAGCTACTGTCCTTTTTTTTTTTTTTTTTTCCTCAATGGTAATTCTTATCTATCGTCATATTTAATAAAAGGAAGAACTGGATGAATGTGTTAGGTTCTCAGTGGTCTCTTTCACCCAGCAGAAAAGATTGAATAAATAAAAGGACTCCGTATGGATCATATTGATGGTTAACTTTTTCGTGGGTCACCAAGAGAAGGCTAAAAAACTTTATAAAAGTCATGGATAAAATTCATACCTGTCCATTATATATGGTAACATTGACTCCCAGGGACAGGAGCTCATCAACCTGCAAATTCCATCCTCTGAGTTTAGTAATTCCTTGGTAGGCTATACAAGGACTACTGTGCAACACTCAAGGAATGAACAGAAAAAGGGTGTTGATATCTCCATGAAATATGACAATAATTCTTAATCAGAAATCCAAGTGAATTTTACTCTCATCCAAAGTAGTAGTACTAATTGCATTCTTTTCTTAAGAAAAAAAGTTATTGCTTTCAAAATATTGAAGGCAAGATAGCATTGAGTTCTTGGTACTAGATTGGGTAATGTTGTTAATTACCTCACTGATCCTGGGTCTCATGAAATCATTCTGCATAGACTCGAAAACATAACCAGCCTGTTCGCCCCAACTGCAAGAGATATAAACAATCTATCATCAAGTGGAAATGAGTGAATTTGCGTGCGTAGAGTCAGTACTATGTAACGAAATCTTCTCTTCATAATGGTTATTCTGAATGCAGCTCCACACCTTAGATTCCTGGGAATAATCTTTAGCTTCTCCTTAATTATGCCATTCAAGAGATCATCCAGACTACCGGAGGAGGAAGCCTTGGAACTGAGATACCTCGAGAATCTCCTATTCATGGTTAAATTTTTTGATGTTATTAATTTTCCTGGTGATGCCATTGCTATTGCCATTGCAGAGATAGGATCGTTCCCGGAATCTAGCAAGAAGTTATAAAATCCTGCAAATTATTTAAAGAAAACTTGTAAATTTTTCTGAATGCTACTTCCTATGACTAAAAGCAACAAATCCCAAGAACTTGAAATCAAAATCCTCATCTTTATGATGAATATAACAAGATTTCTTACAACATTGTTGCTGTTCGAGCTAATCACACCCTCCAGTTCGCTCCATGTTTCTGTGGCTTCCCCATACTGCCCTGATGCTAATTGTTGTCTGATCTTTTCAGCTAAGCTGGCAAATGAGATAGGCGCATCATATCAAAAGAATAAAAATACAATAAAATCAACGTTACGTTTTGCTCCAGTTCTTCCCTTGTGCTTTGTGCTGGTTAAAAGAGTTGAGATTCCAACCTGTTTGACTTCGCTGCGCCATTGTAATCGAGCCTCGAGACATCTAAAAGCAGAGGTCCCCATGAGAACTACATCACAAATCACCCAAAAAAAAAAAAAAAAAGAATAAAATTCTGAAACTGTAGCTGGCTAATCTAACTCTGCTCAAGTAGTACAAAATTGTCAGAACCAACCACAAAATCTTCCGGCGAAATCCAGCTATTTCCCAAAGCAACTCCTATTAAAATAGATTTCATAAGATACTACTAACATGCTTGTAACTTTAATTAAAAGAAATTGTCTCTTAATCGAAAACCGAGGATAAAGTAAATATGAGATATATGGGTAACCTCCGAATCTAAGCTTCAGCTCCCCAGCCTTAATTGCTTTGGCTAACGATATGCCAAGAGTCACGGCAAACTTCCCACCATAAGACTCAGCGACAATGTAGAGGGGGCTTCTCTGCAAATTCTCATTCCTATTGTAGAGCTTCTTGAGAAGGGTAGTCAAGTCAGTTGCTGCCTCCCAATCACTCTTCACCAGAAGTTGGGTATCCTCGACAAAACTGTATCCAGTCCCAACCGGGTTGTCCTAGAATTTACATCCGATATCAAAAGGAATAGTCATTAAACAACATAAAAAACACAAACAAGAAGAAGAAGAAGAAGTAGATAAGAGGGAAGAAGGACAGGCAGTTCATACCACAAAAAGGAGATCGGCTTTCTTCAGCCATGTCGAATTCCGAGGCTTCAGATCGGTATCTAATGGCCCGATCTCCTGGAAGTTTCCCATCCCGACACCCGAGGATCCCTTTTGCCATTCATGGCCACAGCCACAGATTGGAACTCAGATATAAAGTTGCGATAAGAGAATAACCTTGAGTAGTGTGCATGTGTCTGTCCACGGTCACTACTCACTCGATTGTGTTAAAATTATAATAATAGAAGAGACTTACAGGTCCACCCTGGAGCCAGAGCACTGTCGGCCATGGAGTCGAAGCGCTGTCGACTCTATGAGGACTCCGGTAAAGCCACCAAAACATATGGGCTTCTGCATTATAGGCTCAGAAACAAACAGAGAAGCATAAATACATGAGATCTAATCCTTTTGAATTGCCACGGGAAACCATCGACAGATATGTAAAGATTAGCTGCTGAAGAGAGAAGAAATTACTCGGCCGAACTCGAGCATAGCCCCACTCCTCTGATCCATCGGCGGTCCCCAAGGCGTTGACAAACTTGACGACATGGAACAGAGAGAGGCAGAGGAAGAGAGGAAGAACAGAGGACTTCGCCGCCATCACGAAGGCTGGTTAAGGATGGAAACCCGACCGGATGAGCAAGAACGGACGAGACCACCCTGCTAAATAAAAAGGGACGGAAGAAGAGTATAAAATTATGGATCTCCGTCTCGAAACCGCTTCAGAAAGCGAGCAGACGACAAAGAAGAGTCCTTCGCGATGACAAAACCAAGGGATAAGGGGGGAGTCAGAGCTTGCATCAACTTGTCTTTTTTTAGATGCTCTTGAGGGAAAGAAAAAAAAAAGGACAAGGAAAAGAATATAAAACAAATGCTCAAAAAAAACTTTTGTAGGCTTCGTAGGGTGATGATTATTATGCAAGAGGAAACGCTCACAGGAATAGAAAGCGGCCAACTTGAAGCAATAAAAGAAGGAAAACAGCAAACCTTCTATTTCTCTCCCTCTGCTCGCAGCGGCGTTTCCTCGTAATGGAGAGTAAATTCTTTGAACGAATCAAGATGAAATAAAATTCCAGCTCCAATGCAACTATTATTAGAGAGAAAACATATAATTCAAAATATATAAATCCTTATTAAAGTACAGAAACAGAATCTTATACTCCTAATAAATATATCAGCAATTCAAATCCGATAGTAATAACCGCCTCTGCCACAGAATCCTCTCCTTTCTCTCGTTTAAAACCGAAACGGAAAGAAGATGGAACACGATATCCATGATGGGGAAATAAAACCACTTATTGTTGACTCGGAGATTAATTTCAGGTCCACAGCTGGTGGAGACCGGCGAATATGGGCGTCGAATTTATAAAGATAGATTAACTTTTTTTTTTTTTTTGGACTTGGAAACCGTGTGGCATTTGAATTCTTTATTGGCATGGTCTCCTCCGATGATATCAAATTCAAAGCATATTGGTAGAGTGGAGTGGAAATTGACGTGGAACGAACGAAAGTGGGTTTCATTAATTTATAAACTTATTTTTGTACGAAACTTTTAAAAAAATCTTGTGTCAGCAAGCAAAAAAAGTCTCCGCATGGGTCAACGTCTTTACAATTTTCGATTTTGGCTACCGATCAAATTCAAGGTGATTGCTGATTAATATGGGCCAGTGGTCCCAACCAGCGAATCTCTGGGATTAAAGCTACTAATCCCAATAATTCAAAGCGTAATTAATAATTCCCCATATCGAACGTCAATGGTTGACAGGTTGGTTGTCTCCTTGTGGTGTCATACTTTCACACGTCGCTCTCTTGAATGGCCCGTGCAACAAGAGCGAGGCTAAAGTCCAAGTGTGGCACTGTTTTTAAGCTTTCATGGCTTGGTGGGGGCGTCACGAGTTATAACTTATAGTGCGAGGTAATCGTTTCCAAGCCTTCAGCATTTTGATCTTGACCCTAGTGGAGGGGATTTCACTTGGTAAAATAGGATGATATCCTTATCTTTTGCTAGCATTTTAATCTTGATCCTAGTGGAGGGGATTTCGCTTGATCTAATAGGATGATATCCTTATCTTTTGCTAGGGTTGGCCAATTCTTAGGCAGTGTCTGATATGGGGGATAAGAAAGGATATCCCCTGGATATCTCTCATTATTCTCAAATGTTATAAGTAGAAGGGATAGATCTAAAGTTATCCCTTGATGACATACTTGTAATTTTAAAAAAATGCTTATTCCTTAGCTATCCCCTGGATAAATGCTATCCCGTATATTTATTCAAGGATAGCTTTTGGGCTATCAAACACTACCTTAATCTCTCTGACTGAAAGTGAAAGCTCTTTCTGACATTTCTCCAACAGACTTCGCAATGCTCCTTCTTTAACCATCTTCCCATGCTCCCAAATTATGGTGCTCAATTTTCCTTCAATATTCTTGAAGGCCTAAGAAGGGAATCTTAACGATGTTGTTGGCTTTAGGCGGGTTAAATTCTCAAACCAGTTGAACATTGCAGAACAGTGGAAATAAGTCCGTGTTGCATTTAGGTAGCATTTGACTTTCCAAAAGTTATCTCTGGATAGCATTTATCTAGGGTATAGCTCAGAAAATAAGCACTTTTTTTAAATTATAGCTTTACCATCAAAGAATAACTTAGTTATTCCTAATTAAAATTAAGAAGTAAGAATTCTTCTATTCACATTCTTGTGTGAGGCTTTTTTTTTTTTGTTAAGAAGATTGAAGCAGTGATTTTTGTACTTTGAAAAATCTAAAGCACTCGAACCTAATGGGTTCACTATGTACTTCTTTTTCGGAATAAAGGGGGCATTGAGGATAGTAAGTAACAATAATTTCTTTTTCGAAATAATTTCTTGTTTCATCGTTTTGCTTTCTCTCTTCTATCCTTAAGAAAATTATAAATAAGATTAAGAGCGCGGCAACCAAAATTATTCATGGGAGGCCAGTTGCAAAGATTCAAACGTAGAACCTTCCTGCAGGTGGGCTGTGACCATTGGATAATGGCCTAGTTAGCCTTTTGGGTTGTCTGGCCTTTGCTTCACTGCAGTAAGATGGACTTCCATAAGACAGTCCAGACTTACTATAACACCATTCCAACAGGATGGCACTGTATTACCCCAGGTTTTGCTCGAATTGCAGCTAAGATCCGGTCAAGTCTTTGTGATCTCTCTAATTCAGCCTTTATCACGAATTAGCTGGACCTTTTTATGACAAAAGGAAAAGACGAACCTTGAAGATGCTCACGTCCTCCTCTCTCCAATTCAGTCTCCAAAGCTAGCAGATATCTCCATTTGGAAACTCGCTAGCTCAGGTGGATTTACTACCGTCGACTCTTTCTACTCTTTTCTCATCAATGGAGGAGTCCTGTGTCTATTTTCCAAGATTCTATGCAAGGCAAACACACTAAAAGGGTAAAAGTATTCTTGTGGCTAGTCTTAAAGAACAGATTATATGCCAGTGAATTATTAGCAACAAAAAGGATGGCTTGCCATCGAAGGCTACTCCTTCCCTATAGCAGCACAACAACAGCTAACCAAGGAAAAGTTTGGTCGAAGATTTTTTTCTCTCTTTCTTTTTTTTTGACTGTGAATGGAGGAATAGAACTCTTCAATTAATTATCATTAATATAAATTAATTACTAGGTTTAAAAAGGACTATACAAGGTGGAATTTCTCAAGAAAGATGCAGCACTGACTGAGAAGCCCATGGGTGGCAAAACATTGCAAGATTATAAATGGTTTTCCTCTGACGAGGCAATTGTTTCAAGATTATAAAATCTTGTCCACTAAAAGAATATCATATTTAAGATTGTTTTTAATTTCATCTTGTCAGTAGAAGAAAACCTGAATTGTTTCTCATTGAAGTGAAGCTTTGGTTGATCATGAAATTTATTGAAAATTCTCTTATCTTAATAATATGTTGAATCTTATTTTGCCCAGTAATATTTTGAATCCTATTTGATTGTTGAGATGTGCAAAAGAGAATCATGTGTCCTATAGAGCTCCAGTGCTATTCTCACATTTTTTTTTGTTTTTTGGAGGCTCTGTTTTGAAATATTTGGTGTCAGAGGAGCATTCAGACAGACACATTTGATGCAATCTATCCACATTAATTCTTAAGTTTGGTCAAAAACAATGCATTAGCTGGAAATATTAGCATCGCTCCTTTCAAATAGTGAGATGTAAGAAAATTCAATCCTCCTCTTGAATACTACGGGACCTACTTCTTGCGGTATGCTGGCAAATTTGGTAGGGGGGAAAGAAAATTTTCTTTATAAGAAATCCTCGGCACCTTGTACTGATTTCAATCCTGGTCAAGTCTATGTTCAGAAAAGAGTATACAAGAGAATGAAATTCTTGAGAGGAGAATTGCTTCGCTCATCAACCTTAAAAGAACCAAACCATGTCCCTTGCTATTTCTTTCCCTCTTCTCTCTCAACTTGCATTCTTTATTCTTTTTTTTAATAAAATTTTTGGGGAAGGGATTCCTTTCTCCATTTACATCAATAGAGAACTTCTCTAATGCGTGTTTTGGAGGGAATATGGAAATTCCAAGATAATAGTGATTTACATTTCTCCTTGCTAAATGTGGTCATTTTATTTAAGTCGCATCAGATTTTTAGCTTCCTACTGGAGTTTTTCTTGGTAACCATAGACATTGGCTATGCTGTGCTTTCTTTTTTTATTTTTTATTTTGGGTAACTACAGACATTGGCTATGTTATGACTTTTCCTTTTTTTTCTTCTTCTTCTTCCTTTTTTTTTTTTTTTTTTTTTTTTTTGTTTTTAACTACAAGCATCGGCTATGTTGCCTCTTTTTTGGTCACTGCCATCAGGATATAATTAGGGTTAGTTGATGCTCGATCACTGGATCTGGACGTCGGAAGGAAGTTTCGTCTGTTATGTAGCCCTCTTCAGAATGAGCAACTTGCAAGAAGTCCTACTGCCGGAGGAAACTCCGATGAGGACCCTCCGACGATCAAGTCAGTAACCGAGGTCACAGCAGAGAGGGAGTTTAAAGAAGCTCCTTAGAGAAGGAAGATCCCAAGGGTTCGGGGAGCCTTCCAGGAGAGTGAAGTGTCTAAGTCTATGTAAGTGTGAGCATGTGGATACTTGCGTTCACGTACCTTGATACTGAGTCTTCTTACCTTTTTATAGGCTCTTGACATTCGCTTGGGGATTAGCCACATATAATTCCGTGAAAAGGAATGTCTGCTGGGATGATGGCTATTACGTGTACAGAAGTTGGTTGGTGGGCCTGTCTCATCAACGGCGTGGGTCAGGCAGTAGATGGGCTTGGCTGTATTAGGCTGCGCAAGTCAGATGATAAGTGGGCCTGGCGGTGTCAGATGGCGTAGCTGAGTGGTAGGTGGACCTGTCAGAAGCCGCTGAGGGCTGACTTGAAAGAGTCGGGGTCGCTAGGGACCGACTTGGAAGAGTCAGATCCGCTGATACTGACTTGAAAGAGTCGGGACCGCTGGGGGCTGAGTCAGAAGAGTCGGGGCCGCTGGGGCCAACTTGGGAGAGACATATCCGTCAGCTTTCACTCACGCCGTCTGTCAACTTTACCGTTATTGCCCATGTGGCATCATTGGCCACATCAGGGTTGAGAGTAGGTTTTTTTTGGTGACCATGGGTAGGTTGTTTTCAAGTAGGTTATCAGCTATTTGTTTTAAAACAGTAAAAATCTATAAGTGTGCAAACAAAAAGGTTTCATCACCCCAATAGAATTCGATGAATTTATGTTAGGGATCCGATGAGAAATACTCTGACAAGTTATCAGCTACTTGGCCAATGAACCTCGAGTCCTAATGGTAGCTAAACAGTGAAGTTACTGTTTTATATGTAAAGAAAATATATATGCCTTTAGAGCTGGATCTATCGCCAAGGTCCTGCAAGCATTCCATCCTATGATTATCAAGAAAATAAAAAATAGGGTCTTGAGACATCAATTTCGTTTTGTTTATAGTTTCAAAAATTATATATATATATATATATATATATATATATATATATATATATATATATATATATATATATATATATATATGTTATTTTAAATTTTTATAAAAATATGATTATGTTTAGTTAAATTTACTTTTTTATAACAGTTTTAAGGTTAAACCAATAATAGGTACTGTTGCCGCCGGGATCCGTCCTCCGACTTGGGCGCGGTCGATCCTCGGGGAGTAGGGTGCGGCGGACCTGCAAAACAGGAAGCCCTGCACACGGAAGGACACCGGGGGTGGTCCTCCGCGGAAGGCCCTCCGACGCTCAAGTCAGCGAGGAAGGAATCGGTGATCAACCAGACAATGAGGAGGTGGATCTCTCCGGGAGACCTCTCCAAGGGGGCGGTCAATCGGAGGCTCTGGTAAGGGCAGAGCACCGACGAGCTGCCAGGAGAGAGAGAGGTAACCCTGGAGTTTTTTGGTGTGCCAAGGGTTGCGTACCTGAGGTAATCTGCCAAACTAGTATTTATAGACTGTCACCTGGGAACTTGAGCGTCTTCTGGAAGGTACTGAGGTTGTTAAGATACGGGGTAGACAGAATCAGGCCGTTGTGGGGCCGTTAGAATCCACGCCTTGTCCGTTAAGGGATCGACGACTGGGAGAGCCCCTCGATGTCTTGGGATCTGGGTGAGTAGACCCGGGGCGGTTATAATAGGTCTTAGGCCACGTCTTAATATGATCCCCTGCTCAGGCGCTGTTTGGGTAGACTTGAGTTCTCCCGCGCCAGGTTCCGCGGAGGTGGACGTCGGGGCGTGGATCGCTAGGTAGCAGCGGGCTACGGAAGCCCGGAAGGAGCCGAGCTACGGAAGCCCGGAGGAGGCCGAGCTAGGGAAGCCCAGAAGGAGCCGAGCTAGGGAAGCCCGGAAGGAGCCGAGCTACGGAAGCCCGGAAGGAGCCGAGCTACGGAAGCCCGGAGGAGGCGGAGCTACGGAAGCCCAGAGGAGGCCGAGCTACGGAAGCCCGGAGGAGCCGAGCTAGGGAAGCCCGGAGGGAGCCGAACCACGGAGGCCCGGAAGAGGCCGAGCTAGGGAAGCCCGGAGGAGGCCGAGCTAGGGAAGCCCGGAGGAGGCCGAGCTAGGGAAGCCCGGAAGGAGCCGAGCTACGGAAGCCCGGGAGGAGCCGAGCTACGGAAGCCCGGAGGGAGCCGAACCACGGAGGCCCGGAAGGAGCCGAACCACGGAGGCCCGGAAGAGGCCGAGCTAGGGAAGCCCGGAGGAGGCCGAGCTAGGGAAGCCCGGAGGGAGCCGAACCACGGAGGCCCGGAGGAGCCGAACCACGGAGGCCCGGAAGAGGCCGAGCTAGGGAAGCCCGGAGGAGGCCGAGCTAGGAAGCCCGGAGGGAGCCGAACCACGGAGGCCCGGAAGAGGCCGAGCTAGGGAAGCCCGGAGGAGGCCGAGCCACGGAGGCCCGGAAGGAGCCGAACCACGGAGGCCCGGAAGAGGCCGAGCTGGGGAAGCCCGGAGGAGGCCGAGCCACGGAGGCCCGGAAGGAGCCGAACCACGGAGGCCCGGAAGAGGCCGAGCTAGGGAAGCCCGGAGGAGGCCGAGCTAGGAAGCCCGGAAGAGGCCGAGCTAGGGAAGCCCGGAAGAGGCCGAGCCAGGGAGGCCCGGAAGAAACGAAAGGAGGGGGTCAGCCTTAGCCGTCTTGCACGGATATCAATGCAATGACGATTTTACCCCCCAACACATGCCCCCCACTCCCTAGTTCGAAGCGTAGGTTCGGGCGTAGGAGTATAAGCTCAAGTGGCGCGCCCCGATGGGACGTTTTGGCTTAAACAACCCGTGCAATGATGCCTTAATTATGTGATAGGGCCGCCGTACCTCCAAAGGTGAGGCTTCTCCATTAGCGACGGTTGAGATTGTGCCGTGCCGTGAATCCCGATCGATATGGGGGTATGTCGAGGCGATCCCGGACGCCTCGAATGGGGTGTTCCGCCTCTCCAGGGCGGTTTCTTGGCGGAGAAGCGAAGTGACAGCTGCCCTGCGTCTATATATACGCGCACGTGTGCGTGTTGGTGGCGTCTTCTTTGTTTTCAGAAGAGCGTTGGCCTCTCATCCTCTTCAGCGTTCACCGTTTTTTGCTCAGGACTTCCTTCGACCGAGATGGCGATGAGCCCTGGAGACGTAGCCTCAGAAATCGTCGCTGGAGATTTGGGGAGGATTCACCAAAGGTATGGCCTGCCCATGGACGTGGTTTTGCGGGTGCCGGGGCTTGAAGACAGGGTCACCCGTGACTTGGAGTCTGGAGTATTCGTCTACGAGGACAGCTTTAAGGCGGGTCTTCGTTTCCCTCTCCATCCCTTGGTGAAGGAGATCATGACCCATTACAACATCTGTCCATCGATGGTGGCCCCAAACAGTTGGCGGAACATCGTTGGATTTATCTCGATGTGCCACCAGATCCAAATCGTTGCGACTCTCCCCTTTTTCGCACCTGTTATCACCTAACTCCCGGGCGGAAATCGGAGTGGACCTCCATCGGGCCCAGGAGGTCTTTTAATGTCATTGCGGATAAGCCCTCTTCCATCAAGGGGTGGAAGAGTCGATTTGTGATTGCGGAGGGAACATCGGGTCCGATTTCCCTCGGCGATGGGGGGAAGTTGCGAAGGATGCGGAGACGCATCCGGCCCTATCGGTGCAGGAAGAGAGGGACCTGGACGTCCTTCGTAATGGACAGACGTTTTCGGCCAACGACTTGTTATCGGAGGGAGCTCTCTTTGCAGCCGGGCTCAGCCCTTTGGACCCTCAAGGTGAGTTTCTTTTCGCGTTGTGTATTTTTCCCGATTACTGCGTGTGGGCTTGATCATGAACTCCGGTTTGGCAGCCACGAGGTTGGCGTTGTCGAGCCTCTCCAAGAGGAAGAGAGGGAAGCTCCTGGGGAAGGTAGTGGAGCGGACAGTGGCCGACCCAAAAGAGGGGTCACACATCCGCAAAGAGCCCGCCGGACGCTGGAGCAGCCGCTACGGAGGCAGCCGCTACAGGGGCGCCTGGGGCGAAGGAGGATACGGGGAGGGCGGCCGTGGCGCCCGAACCTCTCGTTTTGGAGATTTCGGATAGTTCGGATGAGGCTCCGCTGGCTCATCTGACCGCGCTTCCCTTGAAGGAGGAACTCGTGACGTGTCCAGTGGAGGCGGTCGTAGTGGAGGGGTCCATCGCCCCCGTGGAGTCGCCACTGGCTCCAGCGGGAGAGGGGGAGGAGACAGCCGCAATGGAAGGAGTTCGGGAGGGGCCCCTGCTTGGCCTATCCGCTGGGGAATCCGGCAGCAGTGAGGTTGAGCCGCCCTCGATGGGCCAAGAGGCGGTTCAAACTGAGACCTCGGGGGAGCCCGCGGAGGGGCCGCAGGTGGCGGCTACTGGAGAGGGCGCACCAGTGGAGGGAGCGCAACAGAGTGGGGGTCCCGCGATCGGGGCCCCTTCGAGGAAGATTTTGGGGAGATTAGCGCTTGGGCTGGTCGAGCTATCTGAAGAGGCTCAAGCCAGGGCCCTGACGGAAGAAGCCGGGAGGCTGTAGGCCACTCAGCTGGGGATCGTCCAGGCCGGTCCCTCAGGTGGGGTCGGTCAACCCAGTGGCTCGGAGGCTAGCATCGACGAGGCGTTTTCCGCCATGATGAGGTCGGTCCTGCATCCGGGTGCGGGTCCATCGACAGACGAGTTCGCTGACCGGGAGTTGATAGATGCTGCATTCGGGCAGCAAGGTGTAGCTGAGGATATTCACCTCCTCCCCGCCATAGATAATACAACTTTGATAAAGATGACCCGGGACTATGCTTCGAAGGTGAGTCGTTTTCCCAGCATGTCGGATGTCACCCGATGGACTCCATTGTGGGCGCTTACTCAATCTTTGCCTTGGCAGGGGGTTTTGCTTTCTCGGGCAATTGCTGGCGCTTGAGTCTGGCGACAGGGGCCAGCGTCCAGGCCCGGAGGGAGAAAGTCGAGCTCCAGTCGCAGCTGAAAAAGTCTGAGCAGTTCGCGGAGCTCATGGACACGATGGATAGGAGCTCGAAGGCGGCCAGGGCGGCACACCAGGCTGCTGTGGACGAGGTGTCCAAGCTGAAGCATAGGGTGGAGGAGTTACAGGGACTCCTGGCGAAGAGCGATGACGCATGCCGGGAGTTGGCCAAAATCAAATCAAAACACTCCGCGGAGATGGTGGCGATGCGGCGGGACCACGGCGAGAGTCTGGGCCGATTGAGTAGAGAGGCCGACGACGAAAGAAAACGCCTGACGAGAATGTTGGGCGAGGTGGAGGAGACATTGAAAAAACGTAATGACGAAATCGCTGAATTGAAGGAGAACGTGAAGTGGCAACAAGGGATAATAAATCGAGTGAATGGCGAGTTATTGCAAGCTCGCGGGGAGATTGAAACCGGACGATCGAGGATCAGTACCCTGCAAGAGAGGGTGGAGTCGGTCGGCGCTGACAGGACGAGGGCCCGGAGTGAGGCTGAGGAGCTGGCCGGAAGGTTGGCCAGGCGAGAGGGGGAGGTATGCTTTTATTTCCCCTCATTTTTCTATTGGTTCCCTATGATGCCGATTGTCCTTGACTTTTCCAGATGGCGAGGATGGGGTCGGAGATTCAGGCTCTCAAAAGTGCGTTTGCGTCCGCTCGCAGTAGGAGCTCGGAGCTCGAGATACGGTCTAGCGAGCTCGAGGGGCGAAACGCCATCCTGGAGACCCAGGTGGCTGAGGCCGAGAAACGGGCCACTGAGGCCAACATGCAGCTCGCCATTCTTCAGGGGAGGCAAGATGCTATGAACGTAGATGCATTCCGTCACGGGATGGAAGAGTGTAGCAGAGGATACTTAGCGGGCACCCGGAGTGGGACCTTTCTTTTCTGAGCATTGACGGCTCCGAAGACGGCGAATCCGCAGAAGAAGAAGATGAAGACGAATATGTCAGCGTTTCTGACGCCGAGCTTGGCGGCACCTCTGGTCCCAGCGAAGCCGTAGCCTCCGAGGGACAGTCACAAACCGCTACAGAGGAGGTGAAAACATCAGAGAAGGGCGAGCCCAGCCATGCACCTGCAGATGTGGCTGAGGGTACTCCCCAAACCGGTGGAGCTCCTGGCTCTTAGGGGCCGCTCGTGTATCTTCCCCCCTTTTAAACATTTGACATTTCTCAGTAAAAAGGGGTTTCCTGTTTTTATTTAAATGTTTTTCTTGCGTGACTTTGCCGTTGTCTGGTGTCGCCTCGATCGTAAGCGACCCGTGGCTTGTTGACGTCCTTGGGCCATTCTTAATTCGAAACCAGGAAAAATGGGCCGGTTTGGACCGACGAATCAAAGTGGATCGGTTATGATCGACGGGCGAAATAGGTCGGCGCGGGCCGACGGATAGAATAGGTCGGTTAAGGCCGACAGACGAAAATAGGTCTGCAAAGGTCGACAGATGAAAATGGGTCGGCAGGGGCCGACAGATGAAAATAGGTCGGCAGGGGCCGACAGATGAAAATAGGTCGGCAGGGGCCGATGGATGAAAATAGGTCGGCAGGGGCCGACGGATGAAATACGGGTCGGCTGGGGCCGACGGATGAAAATGGGTCGGCTGGGGCCGACGGATGAAATGGGTCGGCAGGGGCCGACAGATGAAATACGGGTCGGCTGGGGCCGACGGACACGGGTCGGCTGGGGCCGACGGACAAATACGAGTCGGCTGGGACCGACGGATGAAGTAGGTTTCTGCACTCCCTGCCATCCTGCCAGCGTTCTGCCATCCCGCAGGCAATTCGGTTTTTCTTTACTATAAGTGGGGATACGGCAGAGTGGGGGTATAAAGCTGTATCAGAGCTTTCCGGAAGATGCTCCTTCCCATGCGGGTCATCTCGTTGCGACGCGCACGCAACCGTCCACTATTGGACAGTATCTTTTCAAAGGGCGATTTTCTGAGCCGCCGATTTTCGAAGCGTCAGCGGACGATTTTCTGCATTTAATGACTGCGATCCGGGATCAGGAAAGGATCTCCGTACGCGTCCTGGTTCAGGCGGTGGTTCGGCGCGCAGTGGGGTGCTACGCCAATTTCTGGGGACCACGTGGTGGCGTGGGACAGGTGTTTGAATCTCGGGACTTTCAGCTCTGATGGCTCGTCCGAGTCTCTTCTGCCTATAAAAAGGGGAAAGAGGGGTTTTCATCTGGCTATCCCCAAAGTTTCTTTCTCGCTGGAATTTTTATTATTCTCGTTTCTCTACGAGTGGAAGGATCGTCCCTTCTTTTCATGGGCTCCTTGCCGCCGGATAGCTGGGGCGACCGGGGAGCAGCTGAAGGATGGCTCATCCTTAGGGGACGAGTCTCGGAGATCATATGGAGAGCGCACATGGAGGGGGCAGAGATCATACGGAGAGCGCACATATGCGCTTCCGTTGTGGTCTGCGGCTCCTGCTGCGGGGGTTGCGGGTCAGGAGGCGTATGGGCACCTCCGTAGCACGCGCAGACTCCCCCTCTTTCGCTGGCTTAGGTTCCCGTGTCTTCTCTGAGGGGAATCCTTGCCACGGGAGGGAAGATGGGAGCAACCGGGTTCGGATGGTCCCCGGTTCCCTTGAGTGAGCGGCGACCTGTGGTTCGGCACTCCCTTCTAGGGGAGTGGATCGGGCCTTTGGGATCCTCAGAATCAGCATCCGCGGGCCATGCCTCAGCTTGGATTTTAATTCATCCTGCCCAAGCGGACTTGGCCGTTTCCTGGTTTGCATGATTTCTCGATCCGGATGTTG
>UESW01001547.1:243626-278648 GCA_900491605.1 Calamus simplicifolius | reverse complement strand
GAACCTTGGCAGGGCCAAGTAAAACAAAGTCCCCGAACCTTGGCAGGGCCAAGTAAAATGTTTCACCGAGCCACGACAAGGCTAGGTAAAAACCACTCGGGCTAAGACCCCAGCGAAAGGTCTACAAGCCTGACCAAAGCCGAACGGCCCCAAACAGTCCCCAAAGGACTTCATCCGGTTCGAAAACGGGTGATAAACGAAGACCATCGGCATGCGAAAGATGCCACCATAGGCAGAATTCCCCTAAAAGGCTATAAGGTCTCGCATAACTAGCCGATGGCCCAGGCTGGGCCAGGAAACTCTCCCTAGCAGTAGAGAGCCTTTGAGAGGCCCCCCCTGCAGCCCGTCACGCGACATATCTACGATTAATGCGCGGGACAATGGGACTAGACCGACATCCAAGTCCGTCGAGCGTATCAAGATAATCATTCTCAAAGAAAAAGAATTCTTAAAAACGAGTCTATTTTCCATTTAAATAAGAAGGAGCCATTGCAAGGCACAGAGAGACACAGAAAGACAAAAACAGGGGCGGGCAGAGGCCCTGGGGTCAGTTGCCCCCAGAGCCCAGCAACTTCTCCAGGAGTGCAGTCAGGTCAGCCACCTGCTGACGAAGCAGCTGAATCTCCCCTCCTGCCGACCCATCACCCGACGTGAGGCCTCCGCCTCCTGAACCGAGACATCCAGGAACTCCTCGGCGGTCCTAGCGAGCCGCTCATTGATCGCAAGGCCCGATGCAAGGGTCAGCCCATCGACAATCACGGAGGTCCCCCTCTCCTCCGAGTACGACGGGTTGCTAACCGAGGAACGCGAGTCAGTCGATGACCGCGCTGGAGAGTCCATTTTTTAGAGCTCCAGACCGAGGGATGGCCAAAACCAATCCCCCTCGGTCATATTTATACCCGCCAGGCAGGTATCTCGATCGCCGCGCCGCAAGCACCGACCCACGAGAATTTGCCACGTGTCGACATTCTAATGCATGAGGAATCCAAAGAGTCGCGCCCTAATCCCGAGTAAGATCGATAAGCACGGAGTTCCCCAGGCGAACACTTTCCGATCTGTCGCCCCCTGCATTAAATGCATTTAGCGCTTCCCCAGGCTACTTAATACGCCCCCCTTTCTCAGAAACGTGGAAGTCCGTCGCTCGGGCGATAATTACCCCCTCGGAAAGAGCAGCATCGCCAGTAAAGGCGTGACAACATGCCGCCCGTTCCGCTCGAGCGCCCCCTCCATTGAGCGCCGCGCAGACCTAACGCCGTAGCCTGCAACGGCGACTAATTCGCTCCCTCTGAGCTACCAGTTCTCCGAACCTCGGCAGGGCCGAGCTACCAATTTTCCGAACCTCGGCAGGGCCGAGCTATCAGTTCTCCAAACCTCGGCAGGGCCGAGCTACAGTTCTCCAAACCTCGGCAGGGCCGAGCTACCAATTTTCCGAACCTCGGCAGGGCCGAGCTATCAGTTCTCCGAACCTCGGCAGGGCCGAGCTACCAGTTCTCCGAACCTCGGCAGGGCCGAGCTACCAGTTCTCCAAACCTCGGCAGGGCCGAGCTATAAAGTTCTCCAAACCTCGGCAGGGCCGAGCTACAAAATTCTCCAAACCTCGGCAGGGCCGAGCTAAAAATTCTCCAAACCTCGGCGGTCCGAGCTACCAGTTCTCCAAACCTCGGCAGGGCCGAGCTATAAAATTCTCCGAACCTCGGCAGGGCCGAGCTACCAGTTCTCCAAACCTCGGCAGGGCCGAGCTATAAAGTTCTCCAAACCTCGGCAGGGCCGAGCTATAAAATTCTCAAACTCGGCAGGTCCGAGCTACCAGTTCTCCAAACCTCGGCAGGGCGAGCTATAAATTCTCCGAACCTCGGCAGGGCGAGCTATAAAATTCTCCGAACCTCGGCAGGGCCGAGCTACCAGTTCTCCAAACCTCGGCAGGGCCGAGCTATAAGTTCTCCAAACCTCGGCAGGACCGAGCTACAAAATTCTCCAAACCTCGGCAGGGCCGAGCTATAAAGTTCTCCGAACCTCGGCAGGTCCGAGCTACCAGTTCTCCAAACCTCGGCAGGGCTGAGCTATAAAAGTTCTCCGAACCTCGGCAGGGCCGAGCTACCAGTTCTCCGAACCTCGGCAGGGCCGAGCTATAAAATTCTCCGAGCCTCGGCAGGGCCGAGCTACCAGTTCTCCAAACCTCGGCAGGGCCGAGCTATAAAATTCTTCGAGCCTCGGCAGGGCCGAGCTACAGAATTCTCCGAACCTTGGCAGGACCAAGTAAGACGTTCCCCGAAACTCAAAACTTGACTATCCCAGTAGCTGTCCCCTTGCACTATGACAAGAAGGGGTGCAGATTCCCTAAGCTTCGGCCAGGACCCGACCTACGGTAAACCAAGCTCTAATAAGAGCGGAGCACAAAAGCGCCAGACTCCCGACTAAGCAAGGAGCGCGTTTTGCCGAACGATCTCTGAATCGCCGTGCGCATACTCCAAACTGATTCGGGTGTCATAAGTCCTCGTCTAAGGGCAAACAGAACGCTTTTGACGCCCGCAAACAATAATGGCGAAAAGCTCGGCACAAGAAAAGATAGAGGTTAAAAAACAAACTATAACTCTCTTTATTGCCGATCATGATCGATTACAAATGCCTCACAGGCGTTACAAGAACATTGAAATGCATAAAATAAAGACAAATGCAAAACCCGAGCGACTGCTACAAAGCAGACCCAGGCGACTGCGGTGTTCTAACGGTGGATCGGCGAATCAGGCAAACCAGGAAATCAGTCCGCCTGGGCAGGATGAATTAAAAGATCCAAAGGAGGCATGGCCCGCGGATGCTGATTCTGAGGATCCGGACAATCCTGCCTGCCCCCCCCCTAGGAGGGGTGCTGGATCGCGAATCGCCGCCCAGCCAAGGGAACCGGGGACCATCCGACCCCGGTCGCTCCCATCTTCTCCCTCCCGTGGCAAGGATTCCCCCTCAGAGAAGGGACGGAAACCTAAGCCAGCGAAAAAGGGAGAATCTGGCGTGTTACGGGGGTGTCGATGCACTTCCTACCATAAGCCCCCCGTAACCGACCGCAAAGGTCACACGGGAAGAGTAATATGTGCGCTCCCCGTGTGATCCCTGCGCCCCCCATGTGCGCTCTCCATGTGATCTCTGGAACTCATCCCCTAAGGGCGAGCCATCCTCCAGCTGCTCCCCGGTCGCCCCAGCTATCCGGCGGCAAGGAGCCCATGAAAGGAAAAGTCGCTCCTCCCACTCGTAGCAACAGGGAAATGAGCATAGTAAGAGCTCTGGCGAGAAAAGAACTTTGGGGTAACCAGATGAGACCCCCTTTTTCCTTTTTATAGGCGGAAATGGATCAGGAAGGCCACCCAGGCTGCGCGTCCCAAGATTCAAATTTCCAAGTAGTACTTCCACGTGGTCTCCCAAGATTGGCGCCCCACTGCGCGCCAAAACCACCACCCGAACCAGGACGTGTACGAAGATCCCCTCCTGATCTCGAATTACAGTCACTAAATGCAGGAAATCGTTCGCTGACGCTTCGAAAATCGGCGGGCTCAGAAATCGTCCTTCGAAAAAGTACTGTCCAATGGCGAACGGTGGCGTGCGCATCGCAACAAAGCGACCTGCATGGGAAAAGAGCACCTTCCAGAAAGCTATGATGTAGCTTT
Organism: Calamus simplicifolius; assembly: GCA_900491605.1. Taxonomy (NCBI): domain Eukaryota; kingdom Viridiplantae; phylum Streptophyta; class Magnoliopsida; order Arecales; family Arecaceae; genus Calamus; species Calamus simplicifolius. Next base: position 274,992 of record UESW01001547.1, on the reverse strand, counting down.
ATGCCCCCACTATGCCGTATCACCGTTTCTGGTAAAGAAAAAAACCGAATCGCCTGTAGGACAGCAAGACACTGGCAGGATGGCAGAAATCACGCCGACCTGCTTCGTCCATCGGCCCTAGCCGACCTACTTATATCCGTCGGCCCTAGCCGACCTACTTATACCCATCGGCCCTAGCCGAGACCTACTTATATCTGTCGACCCTAGCCGACCCATTTTCGTCTGTTGGCCCCAGCCGACCTATTTTATCCGTCGGCCCCAGCTGACCTATTTCGCCCGTCGGCCCTAGCCGATCCATTTTGTTCGTCGGTCCAAACCGACCTATTTTGCCTATCGGCCCGAGCCAATACACTTTCTCAGTCTTGAATTAAAGGTGGCCCAAGGATATCGGCAAGCCATGGGCCACTCATCATCGAGGCAAGGCTAAGCAACAGCGGAGTCACGCAGAAAAAACACTCAGATAAAAATAGGAGATCCCTTTGATACGAAGTGTCAAACAAATGTCTAAAAGGGCAAGATACAATAACAACTCCTACGAACCAGGAGCCGCATCAGCCTTTGAGGAACCCTCAGTTGCGCCTGCGGAGGCATGACTAGACTCACCTTTCTCCGACATTCTCGCCCCTCGCGGCTGTTTGTGACCGTCCCTCAGAAATTGCAGCTTCACTGGGACTAGGGGCTGCCCCAGGTTCGCCGTCAGAAACATCAACACGTTCGTCTTCGTCCTCTTCTTCCTCATCTTCGTCCCCTTCTGAATCTTCAACACTCAGAAAAGAGAGGTCCCACTCCGAACGCTCGCTAAGAATCCTCTGCTTGCACTCTTCCATCCCGTGACGGAACGGTCTACGCTCATAGCGTCTTGCACCCCTTAAGTATGGCGAGCTGCGTGTCGGCCCCAGCGGCCCGTTTCTCAGCCTCGATCGCTTGAGCCTTCGAAATGGCATTTTGTTCCTCAAGCTCCCTGGACCGTGTCTCGAGTTCTGAGCTCCTGCTGCGAGCGGACGCGAGCGCACTTTGGAGAGCCCGAATCTCCGACCCCATCCTCGCCATCTGGAAAAGTCAAGATCAATCGGCGTCGCAAGAAGCCAGCAGAAAAATAAAGAGAGTAAAATGAGAGCATACCTCCCCCTCTCGCCTGGCCAACCTTTTGGCTAGCTCTTCGGCTTCACTCCGGGCTCTTGTCCTGTCAGCGCCGACCAGCTCAACCCTCTCTTGCAGGGTGCTAATCTTCGATTGTCTGGCCTCAATCTCTCCGCGAGCTTGCGACAACTCGTTACTCACTCGAGTCATCATCCCTTGATGCCACCTGGCGCTCTCCTTCAAATCGGCGATTTCACCATCACGCCGTTTCAGTTCCTCCTCCATTTCATCGAGCATTCTTGTTAGGCACTTTCTTTCATCGTCGGCCTCTCTCCTCAACCGGCTCAAACTCTCGCCGTGTTCCCACCGCGTCGCCGCCACCTCCGCGGAGTATTTTGATTCGATCCTGGCAAGCTCCCGGCATGCGTCGTCGCTCTTCCAGGAGTCCCTGTAACTCCTCCACCCTGCACTTCAGCTTGGACACCTCGTCCACGGTAGCTTGGTATGCCGCCCTTGCCGCCTTCGAGTTCCTGTCCATCGAGTCCATGAGCTCTTCAAATTGCTCAGACACCTTCAGCCGCGACTGGAGCTCGACATTCTCCCTCCGGGCCTGGACACTGGCCCTGTCGCCAAACTCAGACGCCAGCAAATCGCCCGGGAAAGCAAAACACCCTACGAAAACAAAAAACTAAGTAAGTGCCCACAACGGAGTCCATCGAAAAACATCTGTCGCGCTGAAAAAATGGCTCACCTTCGAGGCGTAGTCCCGGGTCATCTTCATCAGGTCGTGTTATCTATGGCGGGAAGGAGATGAATACCCTCAGCTACACCTTGCTGCCCGAACGCAGCATCGACCAATCCCAGGTCGGCGAACTTGTCCGTCGATGGATCCGCACCCGGATGCAGAACCGACCTCATCATGGCGGAAAACGCCTCATCAATGTTAGCCTCCGAACTGCTGGGTTGACCGGCCCCGCCTGAGGGACCGGCCTGGAAACCCCCAGCTGAGAAGCTTTCAATCTCTCAGCCTCCTCCGTCAAGGCCCTGGCTTGGGCCTCTTCAGATAGCTCGGCCAGCCCAAGCGCCAGCCTCCCCAAAATCTTCTTCGAGGGGGCCCCGATCGTGGGACCCCCACTTTGTTGTGCTCCCTCCACCGGTGCGTCCTCTCCGATCGCCACCACCTGCGCCCCTCCGCGGGCTCCCCCGAGGTCTCGGTCTGAACCGCCTCTTGACCTGTCGAAGGCGGCCCGACCTCGCTGCTGCCAGACTCCCCAGCGGATGGACCAAGCGGGGGCTCCCCCTGAACTTCTCCACTGCGACTATCTCCTCCCCCTTCCGCTGGAGCCAGTGGTATCCCGCGGGAACAATGGGCCCCTCTGCTACGGCCGCCTCTACTGGACCCGTCACAGTTTCCTCTTTCAAGGGGGACGCGATCGATGAGCCAGCGGAGCCTCGTCTGAGCTGTCCGATATCTCCAACACGAGAGGCTCGGGGGCCATGACCTCCCTCCCCGGGGGCTCCGTCGCCCCCGGCGCTTCTGCCATAACTGCCCTGGCATCCGGTGGACTCCTCGCGGAAGCATGAGCCCTTTTTACGGGCCGGCCGCTGTCCGCGCCGCTACCTTCCCTGGGCGCTTCCCTCTCTTCCTCTTGGAGAGGCTCGACAATGTCGACCTTGCGGCTGCCACATCAAAGCACACATGCTCAGAATCAAGCATGCTAATCGAAAAAGATACACGGCGCGAAAGAGACTCACCTTGCGGGTCCAAGGGCTGAGCACGGCTGCGAAGAGGGCCCCCTCCGATAGCAGGTCGTTAGCCGAAAAGACCTGTCCATTGCGAAGGACATCCAGGTCCCTCTCCTCCTGCGCCGATAAGGCTGGGTGCGTCTCCGCATCCCTCGCAACTTCCCCCCATCGCCGAGGGAAATCAGAACCGATGTTCCCCTCCGCAATCACGAACCGACTCTTCCACCCCTTAATGGAAGAGGGCTTGTCCGCGATGACGTTAAAGATCTCCGGGGCCCGATGGAGGTCCATTCCGATTTCCTCCCGGGAGTCAAGTGATAACAGGTGCGGAAAAGGGGGAGAGTCGCAACGATTTGAATCTGATGACACATCGAAATGAATCCGATGATTTCCGCCAACTGTTTGGAGCCACCATCGACGGGCTGATGTTGTAATGGGTCATGATCTCCTTAACCAGGGGATGGAGAGGGAAACGAAGACCCGCCTTCAGGCTGTCTTCGTAGACGAAAACCCTGGACTCCAAATCTCGAGTAACCCTGTCTTCGGGTTCCGGCACCCGAAGGACGATATCCAAGGGCAAGCCATACCGTTGATGAATCCTCCCCAAGTCCTCAGCAGCGATCACGGAGGCTACGTCGTCTGGGCTCATCGCCATTGAAAGAAGTATCAAACGAAAGCAATGAGCATCGGAGAAGATGAAAGACCAAAACCCACTTGGAGACAAAGCGAGAAAACGCCAAGCGCGCATGCACAATACGCATATATATATATGGGGCGGCCGTCACTTCGCTTCTCCGCTAAGGAACCGCCCTGGGGAGCGGGGCGTCTCATTCAAAGCGTCCAGAACCGCCTCGACAAACACCCGATCGATCGGAATTTGAGGCGCGGCGCGATCTCAACCGTCGATAGTGGAGGAGCCTTACTCCGAAGGTACAATGGCCCTGTCGCATTAATTAGGGCATCGTTGCCTGGATTGTTTAGGCCAAGACGTCCCATCCAGAGCGCGCCACTTGAGCTTATACTCCCTACGCCCAAACCTACGCTTCGAACTAGGGAGTGGAGGGCATGTGTTGGGGGTAAAATCGTCATTGCATTGATATCCGTGCGAGGCGGCTAAGGCTGACCTCCTCCGGGCTTCCCTAGCTCGGCTTCCTCCGGGCTCCCTAGCTCGGCTTCCTCCGGGCTTCCGTAGCCCGGCCTCCTCCGGGCTCCGTAGCTCGGCCTCCTCCGGGCTTCCATAGCTCGGCCTCCTCGGGCTTCCGTAGCTCGGCCTCTCCGGGCTTCCGTAGCTCGGCCTCCTCCGGGCTTCCCTAGCTCGGCTTCCTCCGGGCTCCCGTAGCTCGGCCTCCTCCGGGCTTCCGTAGCTCGGCCTCCTCCGGGCTTCCGTAGCTCGGCCTCTCCGGGCTTCCGTAGCTCAGCCTCTCCGGGCTTCCCTAGCTCGGCCTCTCCGGGCTTCCGTAGCTCGGCCTCCTCCGGGCTTCCGTAGCTCGGTCTCCTCCGGGCTTCCCTAGCTCGGCCCCTCGAGCTTCCTAGCTCGACCTCCTCCGGGCTACCGTAGCTCGTTCTACCCAGCGATCCACGCCCTGACGTCTACCTCCGCGGAACCTGACGCGGGAGAGCTTAAGCTTACCCGAGCAGCTTCTTAGGCAAGGAATCATATCGAAACATGGCCTAAGACCTATTGTAACCGCCCCAGGTCTACTCACCCAGATCCCAAGACATCGAAGAGCTCTCCCAGCCGTCGATCCCTTAACAGACAAGGCGTGGATTCTAACGGCCCCACAACGGCCTGATTCTGTCTACCCCGTATCGTAACAACCTCAGAACCCAGAAGATGCTCAAGTCCCCAGGTGACAGTCTATAAGTATCAGATTAACAGATTCCCTCAGGTACGCACGCGACTCTGTACGCACACCTCCACTCTCACTCTCCTGCCCTCGCCGGGAGCTCATCGGCACTCCTCCCCTTTTTGGAGCCTCCGATTGGCCATCCCCGGAGAGGTCTCCCGGAGAGATCCACCTCCTCATTATCTGGTTGATCGCCGATCCTTCCCCACTGACTTGAGCGTCGGAGGGTCTTCCGCGGAGGACCACCCCCAGCGTCCTCCGCGTGTGGACTTCTTTGCAGGTCCGCCGCACCCCCCTCTTCCCGGAGATCGACCGCGCCCGAGTCGGAGGACGGATTTCGACGGCAACAATAATTATTAATCATCTTAATTGTGATGGAAATTAACTTTCTTTATGAATTAATTGGATTGTTAATTTTCAAATAAACTTTGGTATGGGTTTCTTTATTTATTGATAAGCATCATGTTGATTTTTTTTTCTTTATACGTTTTGTATTGTAGCTTACTTATAAGTTTTAATTGTAGATGATATGAGAGAGACTTTAAAAATGTTGCATTTACCATAGTAGTTTATGCTGGTTATTTATTTAATTTTTTATTTAAGTTTATTAATATGCATCTTGCTTAAAAAGCCAAACATCTCGGCCTAGAGGAGAAAGAAAGATAATAATCATTGAGAGTTATAAGACAAATGAAAGCTTACATAACATCCTATATTTATCCTTTTGGGCATTTAATGACCATTCTTTGAGGAAAGAGCCTTTTAAGGGATAATAAATATAATATTGTTAAGGAACAAATAGCAATATTTTTTTTTAAATTATAATATACAATGTGTGAAACCTATAATTAATTTTTTTTTTCTTTTGTTGATCTTACGAAACTATCATCAATTATCATTTTTAACATTTTTATCAAGTTCTTAAGGCAATCACTACGCTTATAAGATCATTTCTTGATACAACCTAATGGATCAACAATCTTTCTAAAAATATTTCATGGTGCCAGAAGATTTTATCCTTATTTTAAGGTATATTGAATTTTTAATTATTAGAAACGTTTCTCTTTTACTATATAGATTTTTTGATTTCTCATTATAAATTGAATTAAAGCTGGTAGAATCGGGCCATTGATGGAATATATTGTAAGGACGGTGTGGCAAGATACAAAGGGAAAAAAAAAAAGTTCCCATAATGAATGTATTGATTGCTTGTGCATGTGATTTGAAATTTATATATGCCTTGCTTGGATGGAAAAATTCAGTTTCAAACTCAAGAGTATTAAAAATTGCCTTAAGTAGAGGAGATATATTAAAAATCCCTCATGGTAAATTGAATTCATGTATGTCTTTCCGCTTCTTTCCAAAATAAGCTATGACAATTGTATAATAAAAGTATTTAAATTGTAGTTTTTAGGTAATTTTTTTTAGCTGATGTGGATATATGTTGAGATCCAAATTTATCATTTCTTTTAAAAGGCAATTGATATCATTTGAATAAATATTCTCAACATCCACTAGAAAATCCAAAAGAATTATTCAACTTGTGGCATTCATTATTGTGTATTGCAATAGAAAGAATATTTAGTATTGCCGTCAAGTCACGTTCCTCCAACGCCGAGAGACGGAGATCCTTCTCCTCAAAAAAGTTCATGCAAGAAAGTTTTCGAAGGACCGGTTGCACCGATGGGATCCTCTGACGCTCAAGTAAGCGACTTGGGAACAGTGAAGAAAAAGAGCTAATGAGAAATAGTTAGAGGGTTTTTATACCTATTCGAAGATCCCCTTTCTCGCTTTTAGAAGGTGGCTAATCCCAATGTGTTGTTGTCCGATAGCAGACAGGTAACCAGGCTGACATGGACAGGTCGCAACCGACACTGGGCATGTCAGAGGTGTCTTACTCTATGAACCACCTGTCAGGCGCGGCGCCATAGGTGGTAGGTGGGCCTAGTTGTATCAGGCATGCGCCGTTACGAGCAGTGGCCACGCGCAGTTGCAGACGGTTAGTGGGCCATGTGGCAGTCGTGGATGGTTGGTTGATTATGTGGTGGTGTCAGGCAGCCCGAGGTAAGGGACACCTGAGGTTCATGGCCAAGGGGACCCGAGGTCCAAGGCCGAGGGGACATGAGGTCCGAAGCCAAGGGGACATAAGGTTCGAGGCCAGGGGACTTCGGGTCCGAGGCCGAGGGGACATGAGGTACGAGGCCGAGGGGACATGAGGTACGAGGCCGAGAGGACTTTGGGTCCGAGGCCGAGGGAACATGAGGTCTGAGGCCGAGGGGACTCCGGGTTCGAGGCCGAGAGGACTCCAGGTTCAAGGATGAGGGGACTCCAGGTCTGAGGCGAGGGGACATGAGGTCCGAGGCTAAGGGGACTCCGGGTCTGAGGCCGAGGAGACATGAGGTCCGAGGCCGAGGGGACTCCAGGTTTGAGGCTGAGGGGATATGAGGTCCGAGGCCGAGGGGACTCCAGGTTCGAGGCCGAGGGGACTCTAGGTACGAGGCAAAGGGGACATGAGGTATGAGGCCAAGGGAACTTCAGGTCCGAGGCCGAGGGGGCCTCGAAGACCGAAGGGGCCTCAGAGGCCGCAGCCGAGGGGGACTCAAAGGCTGAGGTGGGGGTTTCATCAGTTGCTTTCTCCGTCATCCTTAACATGGCTCGATCAGCCACATCAGACGCCTCCTCACCCCTGAGACGATGCGGGCCCACCATTGCAAGGCGAAAGGGGTGAAAGCTCCCAGGTGGCTGATTCCGTCGTGCTGTCAATTGCTAAAGGGCACGTGTCCTTGGGTACAACGATTCCTTTATGCGGGTGACTTGGGCGCTAAAGCATCACAGCCCCTGCCAACCATCAGATCTGCCTCGAAACGGAAGTGTCCTCTCAAAGCCTGCGAGAAGCTACCGCCATCATTGCTATCATGGCACTGATGTCAACGATGCTTCTTAATTGGTCGAAGGCGGAACGTCCCATGCGCTGGGCACCTGTCGAGGCAATACCGCCTATAGCGGGGGTCCGTGTGGCTAGTTACGTAAGGTGGGACGATATGAAACTGATAAGTCGGGGGGAAAGCTCCGAGCCTTGTCATTCTGTTCTGAGATCATCTTCTTCCTCCAGCTTTTCCGTCTTCGTCTTCCTTCCAAGAACCCATTCTTGCAACTCCTCTTTTTTGATCCAGGTCAGTTCTTTGATCGTTTCTAGCTCCATTTCTAGTTTCCCCATGGCTTCTTCTCCCTCCTGGTCCTCCTCTGCCACTCCTAAGGATCATATTTCTTCCTCGAGGCTTTGCGACTCTCCATCTCCCACTCCTTCTTGATCATCTTCCTCCACCCCCTCTGAGGATCATGTTCCTCTCTCCTAATGGCGAGTCGCCAGCCAGGCTCCCGCTAGGAGTTGCCCGGCGGCCGCTGGCGCCTCCTCGAGGGTAGGGGCAGAATCCCCGACGAGGATCACCTACATGGCAATGGGCCAGGACCTGGCTAACATCAGGGCCCATTACCAGATCCCTAGAGACATAGGATTGTTCCTCCCCACTCCCAATGATAGGATAGTTTCCTCTCGACCTGGTAGAATTGCCGTCTACGAGGTCTCCCTTAGGATAGGTCTTCACCTATCCTACATCCCTTCTTCCTTAACCTTCTCGACCGATACTCCTTGACCCCTGCCTAGCTAGTTCCGAACTTCATTCGGACCATCTGTGGCTTCATAGTACTTTGCCATTTCCATGGCATTGAGCCCAGGATCTCCCTCTTTTGATGCTTTTACATCCTCCGGCAATAGTCGGGCTGGTGGCTGTTCCAACCTTGGCCTGGCCGAGCCCTAAAATTTGGCCTGCCCTTATCAATTAAGGGATGGAAATCTCGTTTCTTTTTCGCCGATCTTGAGAGAGTAAAACTGACGTGGGGGGACCCAGACCTGAGGCCGAACAAGGACGCGCCAATGTTCCCAGGGGACAGAGAAGCACTCGGGCAGCTGCTGACAGCCGAGGTCCCCCAGTGCAACCAGCTCTTGATGGAGGACAACCTTCGGCTTGCGGGCGTCTCCTCTCACTGCGGTGAGTGGCTGCAAATCCTCGACCCTTAGCCTATTTTTTCTATTTTCATCCCCTTCTTCTTCTTCTTTTTTTTTAACTAACTCTGACCGATGACATGTGCAGCGATGAAGATCCCTGTCCATGCCATTAGGAAGGTTGTAACAAAGAGGAATAGGGCCCTTGAGGGTGCCGAGGGGCCGAGCGGGAGGCAGCAAACTCTGGCCCCAAGCCGACCCTCAGCACGGTCCCCCTCGCCCCTGGAGCACAAAGAGTCGGTGGCTAGCCCCTCCAATGATCTTACAATCGACACCCCCATAGGGAGCGAGGACCGAGGGGGCTGCAGCAGCATAGCCCACTTTTTGAGCCGCCGAACAGAGGCGGACGAAGGCAGAGCCGGGCTCGGGTGAGGGCTCCCCACATAGGCAGGTGAGCGAGGACCACCCAGCAGCGATAGAGGCGTCGGCGGAGGGGGCACCACCAGGCAGGGGCTCAGCACCTACAGTCCCTGAGCCGACCGAGGTAGCAATGGGGGAAGACGTCGGGGCGGTCCCCATCTGGGCCTCGGCAATGAACCAGGGCCAATGGGCGAAGTGACTCATCACCCAGATCATCCTCCCAGAGTTGCAGGAGGAGCTTTGATAGATGGGAGCCTCTGCCTTCTACAGAGAGGCCCTTTTGGCTCATATTCGGGTAAGTCTCATGTGTGAAGAAATTTTTTGTTACCGATGGCCTTGCACTAATTCACCCTTTGATGCAGTCGATGAACTCTTTGATGACCATGAGGGAGGTCATCAATCAAGGGAAGACCATCCTCTGCGAGGCCCAGCGGGAGGTTGCCGAGGCCCGAGCTTGAGCCGAAAGGGCGGAGGAGGCCATAGAGGCAGCCGGACACCGGGCGGCAGCCGAGGCCGAGCGTGCTCAGGCAGCCCTAGATCAGTTGGGGGAGGCCATGGAGGCCGTAACTACCCAGGACTACCGTATCGATGCCCTCGCTACTGAAATAAAGGCAGCCGAGGAGAGGGCAGAGAAGGCTGAGGAGGCGGCAAGGAGGTCAGACTCCCGCACCATGGAGGGGGAGACTAAGGTCCACGAGGCGGAAGCTACTGCAACTGCTACCGAGGAGAGGGCAGCTGCCACCGAGAAGAGGGTTGCAGAAGCTGTGGACAACTTCTGCAAGTCCACCAGCTTCTCGGATGAGCTAGCCAAAGCCTCTGCGGACATCTATCTCTAGGGGTTCCGAGACTGCCGAGAGATGGTGGCCATGGTCCTTTGCCTCCCCAGCGCCATGGAGATCGACCCGGACGAGATGTCCGAGGGGGCACCATCCGAAGGCGGGCCTGCAGCAACTGACCCCTGATTCCCCTTGTATTTCTTCTTTCCTTTTGTATTAAAGTCCGACTTGGTTGATATTTTGTAAGCACTTAAGAGTAATGAAAATATTCTTTTTTAAAATCTGCCTTTCATTCTCTTAGTGTAGTAGCATCTCTTTCAGCTCGTCGTCATAGGACCCTTAGGGGGCGTCGGCACTAGGGGATAGTGTTTGCTTGCTCACCATGAGCAAATCCATGACTTAGCTGCTATGTAGGGCCGAACCCTAGTGGGAGCGCTGAGGTTGGATTTAGAGCTTCCCTTGGTGAACCCGAGGTCGATGCATAGGTACGAGCCTCGCGGTGAGCCTGCAGTGCTGAGTGGCCGTTGGGGACTCCAGAGCAGTCCGAAATCATTCCTCGGTATCAAGTCGACCATGTACTCCCCGCGCTGACCGAGACATGGCCTTGGTGCCGATTTGACCTTGGGCTTTGGTGCCAAACTGGCCTCGGGCTTTTGAGTGCCGATGGTACATTAGACTTGGAGGGCCGAGTTGGCCTTGGGCTTTCGGTGCCAATGGTACATCGGTCTTGAGGTGCCGAGGTGGTCTTAAGCTTTTGAGTGCCGATGGTACATCGGTCTTGAAGTGCTGAGCTGGCCTCGGGCTTTTGAGTGCCGATAGTACATCGGGCTTGAAGTGCGAGCTAGCCTCGGGCTTTTGAGTGCCGATGGTACATCGGGCTTGAAATGCCAATTGGCCTCGGACTTTTGAGTGCCGATGGAACATCGGGCTGCGTCGGACTTTTGAGTACTGATGGTACATCATGCTTGAAGTGCCGAGCTGGCCTCGAGCTTTTGAGTGTCGATGGTTGTTGATCCATTCATTGATTTTGATGATTAATAAAGGAATTGAGTATATTTATTTGATTACTAATGGATTTTATAAGTGTTTTAGGACTTAAATTTATTTGATCAATTAAAGGAATTAGAAATAAATTTTGAATCAAATACAAATCAGAGATTTCAAAGTTTCAAAGCTTGGAGTCGACACCTAGAAAGTCTAGAGCCGACCCCCATGGCCAATTCAATTTTAATCTGATTTTTGATACAACCTGGAGCCGACACCTAGAGTTTCGGAGCCGACACCTAAGGTTTCGGAGTCGACACTTACTGTGTATGAAGCCGACTCCGATGCTGGAACAGAGCGTTGATTTTCTGAGCATCCTGGAGCCGACACCTACAGTTTTCGGGAGCCGACACCTGACGACGGCAAGCCGACACTTACTTTTGCGGAGCGACTCCATGACGAACTCAGATTTTACTATTTATGGAAAAACGATTCGGAGCCGACACCTAAAAAGCTGGAGCCGACTCCAACCCACCTGGACGAAAAATCAAAAATGCCAGATCAGCTCTAACGGTAATATTTTTGATTTCTGACATCTAACGGCTATTTTTTATGAATGGAAAATCCTTCCAGGTACACTCCAACGGCTAGATTTCCACCCAAAAATGAATCAAAGGAAAATCTATAAAAAGGGGAAAAACAACGTTTGAAAAATATAGAAAGAGAGATAGAAACGGATAGACAAAAATCAAAAATCAAAATCCGAGAAGTCTTGAGCCTTATATCCAAGAGAGGAGCTTTCAAGTTCAAAACCTTCCACTCCACAAAGCTCAAAGAAGAATCCAAGCCGTTCAAATAGAGAAAAATCGAGGATTCTCAACTAGAAGAAAGAGACCAACTTTTCAATCTTCTCAACTGCATCTACTGTGAAGAATCGGAGCTGAGGCTTGATTCAACCCAGCAAGGAGAAGAGGAAAAGAAGAAAAGAAGAAAAGCTCAAAGCCAAACAACTTCAAACCAGGCTTTTCTAAACCTATTTACTTTTCTTTGAATATTTGCTCATTAAGGAGCTGTGAAAATTTGTAAAACATTCTTATACTTGTTTGTGCCTAGTTCAATCAAAGGGGATTGAACTAGTGGAGGTTGTTAACCTCGGGTCAAGCTAGTTTGCTTGAGTTTGGGTTGTGTGCTGGTGAGCCCAAAAAACCGGCTGGGTTCGTTGTGATCCCGGGTAAAACAACAAGTTTGAGTTGTGAACTTGTAAAACAACTCGGCTGTAATCGAGGTGATTATAGTGTGGACCCAAGTAGGATCTTGGGAGTGGACGTAGGTGTTGGATACACCGAACCACTATAAAATCTTTGTGTTTGCCGTGCTTCCATTGACTCTATCTCTATCTCTGTTTTATTCGCTGTACTTTATATTTACATTGCATTTGTTTTCATTCATCTTAAGCAAACAATTTTTCAAAAGGCTAAATTTTTAAAGAACCCAATTCACCCCCCCTCTTGGGTTGTCATCTGGGCCAACAATTGGTATCAGAGCAAGTGCTCATTAGATTTTGATCACACGATCAAGAGCTAAAGATCCAAATGGCAACTCAAGTTGGATCATTTGCCGAAGGTCATTCTACAAATAGACCTCCTTTGTTTAATGGTTCCAACTATTCTTATTGGAAAGCAAGAATGAGGATATTCATTCAAGCTTCTGATTATGAATTGTGGGGTGTTATAACTAATGGACCTAGTACACCCACACACGTTGTTGATGGCACTATTGTTCCTAAGCCCGAAAGGGATTGGAATGATAATGATAGGAAAATGGCACAGCTCAATGCTAAGGCCATGAATGTCTTATATTGCTCTTTAGATGCTAATGAATTTAATAGAATCTCCACTTGTAATTCCGCAAAGGAGATTTGGGATAGATTAGAGGTTACCCATGAGGGTACTAACCAAGTAAAAGAATCCAAAATAAACATTCTTGTTCATAAATATGAGTTATTTTGCATGGAACAAACTGAAAATATAGCTAGCATGTATACTAGATTTACTGATATTGTAAATGGGTTGAAAAGTTTAGGCAAAACATATTCTAACTCTGAACTTGTTCGAAAAATTCTCAGGTCACTTCCAAGAACGTGGGAAGCGAAGGTGACAGCAATCCAAGAAGCAAAGGACCTCAACACCTTACCCTTAGAGGAGCTTCTAGGATCCCTAATGACCCATGAATTGACCATGAAGCAGCACATAGAAGAAGATGTGAAAAAGAAAAAGACCATAGCTCTTAAGGCTGCTGAAAATGAGGAGAGCTGCAATGATAGTGAAGAAGATGATGATGAGACAGCTCTTCTAGCAAGAAAGTTCAAAAAATTCATGAGGAGAAAGAGACCCTTCCACAAGAAGAAATTTGGAACTAAGATGGAAGGAGAGAAAGAAAAAGACAAGGACAAGGATAAAGAGAAAGACCCCTTGATTTGCTATGAATGTAAGAAACCGGGGCATTACAGATATGATTGTCCTCAACTGAAAAAGACTTTCAAGAAGAAAAAGAAAGCCTATGTTGCAACTTGGAGCGACAGCGATGAATCCTCATCGGAGGAAGAACAAAAGGAGGTTGCTAACATTTGCTTTATGGCAAACGAAGAGGATGAGGTAAGTTCTGAAAACCTTGCGATGAATTTGCTTTTGATGAATTATTTGATGCTTTTAATGAACTTGTCGGTGATTTCAAAATTTTGAAAAAGAAATATTTTTGAAAAATGAAAATTTAACTTTGATTGAAGAAAAAGAAAATCTTAATAAAGAAACTAAAGTGCTGAAATCTGAAAAAGACAATTTGACTAAAGAAAAAGAATCAATTTCTAATGAAAATGATAAACTAAAGAAGGAAGTTGATAAATATAAAAGTATTGTTGATAAATTCACTTATAGTTCAGAAAAACTTAATTTATTGTTAAGTAATCAAAGAGCTATATATGATAAGGCTGGTTTAGGATATAGACCTAATTTGAAACAAAAATTTGTCAAAAACTTTTTTAGAAAGGAACAAAACAATGATAATGTTACATGTCATTACTGTAACAAGAAGGGACACAAAGTTTTTGAATGCAATTTTAAGAAAATAGATAAGAAGATAAATAGTAAAGGAAAGAAAATTTGGGTTCCTAAAGGAACAATTGTTTATGCTACTAACCATGAAGGACCCAAGAAAGCTTGGGTACCTAAATATAAGACTTAATTATTTTTGCAGGAGTGTCTTGCGGCCAAAAGATCAAAGAGAAAGTGGTATCTCGATAGCGGCTGCTCAAGGCACATGACGGGTGACAAGGATCAATTCATCACCCTTGAAAGCAAAAGAGGAGTAGTTACATTTGGCGACAATGGCAAAGGCCAAATCTTGGGGTTTGGTAACATTCAAATAACTCCCTCCACATATATTGAAAATGTCTTATATGTTGATGGTTTGAAACATAATTTAATTAGCATTAGTCAATTATGTGACAAAGGTTTTAAAGTATCATTTGAATCTTCTATATGCACAGTTTCTAATCCCATTGATAATAGCATTGTTTTTATTGGAAATAGAAATGGCAATGTATACCTGATTGATTTAGACAATTTGTCTACAAGTAATCATTGCCTAGTTGCTAATAATGCTAATATAAATGAGATTGGTTGGTTGTGGCATCGTAGATTAGGTCATGCAAGCACACACCTTATTTCAAAATTAATTAGAATGGATTTAGTAAAAGGACTTCCACAATTAGATTTTGAAAATAATAAAATTTGTGATGCATGTCAATTTGGAAAACAAACTAGAAATTCTTTCAAAACTAAAAATATTGTTTCCACTTCTAGGCCACTTGAACTACTTCACATGGATCTTTTTGGACCTACTAGAACCACAAGTCTAGGAGGAAAGAAATATGGTCTTGTGATTGTAGATGATTACTCTAGATACACTTGGGTATTATTTTTAGCTCATAAGGATGAGACCTTTCCACTATTTTTGAAATTCTTCAAGAAGGTCACAAATGAGAAAAACAACACCATAGTGTCTCTAAGAAGTGATCATGGCACCGAATTTGAAAATCATTTATTTGAAAATTTTTGCATAGAAAATGGCATCCATCATAATTTTTCTGCACCTAGAACACCGCAACAAAATGGTGTAGTTGAAAGAAAAAATAGAACCCTAGAAGACATGGCCCGTACCATGCTATGTGAAAGCAACTTACCAAAATACTTTTGGGCAGAAGCTATAAACACGGCATGCTACATCCTTAATAGAGCTTTAATTAGGCCAATCATTAAGAAAACACCTTATGAACTATGGAATAATAGAAAACCAAACATAAGCTATTTCATGCATTTGGTTGTAAGTGTTTCATTCATAATAATGGCAAAGATAACCTAGGAAAATTTGATGCAAAATCTGATGAAGGCATATTCTTAGGATATTCAACATCAAGTAAAGCTTATAGAGTATTTAACAAGAGAAACTTAATAGTAGAAGAATCTATTCATGTAATCTTTGATGAATCTTTAGCATCAAGTTCTAAAAAGATTGATGATGAGGAAGATACAAACATTCTAGAAAGAGACATTGAAAAATTAAATATAGATGTATCTTCAGATCATGAACAAGAAGCTAAAGATAATGATTCTCCTAGTGTTGATGTTGTTGATGGAAATCGTAATGATATAGATCTACCTAGAGATTGGAGATATGCCTATGGTCATCCAAGAGAATTAATTATAGGTGATCCATCTCAAGGAGTAAGAACTAGATCATCAATGAGAAACATCAATAATCATCTTGCATTTGTATCTCAAATTGAACCAAAAACTATTGAAGAAGCTGAAAAAGATAATAACTGGATGTTAGCCATGCAAGAAGAATTAAATCAATTCACTAGAAATAATGTTTGGACATTAGTGGATAGACCTAAAGATCATTCTGTAATAGGATCAAAATGGGTATTTAGAAATAAATTAGACGAAAATGGCATAGTAATAAGAAACAAAGCTAGATTAGTTGCAAAAGGATATAATCAAGAAGAAGGAATTGATTTTGATGAAACTTTTGCACCTGTAGCTAGACTTGAAGCAATTAGATTGTTACTTGCATTTGCATGCCATATGCATATCAATTTATTTCAAATGGATGTTAAAAGCGCATTCTTAAATGGATTTATAAATGAAGAAGTTTTTGTTGAACAACCACCGGGATTTGAAGATCATGAATTTCCAAATCATGTTTTTAAATTACACAAAGCACTATACGGTTTGAAACAAGCACCTAGGGCTTGGTATGAAAGATTAAGTAAATTTCTGATTGAAAATGATTTTGTAAGAGGAAATGTCGATAAAACACTATTTTTGAAAACAAAAGACAAAGATTTATTAGTAGTACAGATATATGTTGATGATTTGTTTTCGGTGCTACTAACAATTTGTTATGTCAAGAATTTGCAAAGTTAATGCAGGGTGAGTTTGAAATGAGTATGATGGGAGAACTCAACTTCTTCCTAGGACTTCAAATCAAACAAAGCAAAGATGGAATCTTCATCAATCAAGCCAAATACACAAAAGAACTGCTCAAGAAATTTGGAATGGAGTCAATCAAACCACTTGGGACACCTATGAGTCCTTCGTGCAAATTGGACAAAGATGAAGATGGTAAGAAAGTAGATCAAAAACATTACAGAGGTATGATTGGATCTCTTCTTTACTTAACTGCTAGTAGACCAGATATTATGTTTGCAGTATGTCTATGTGCTAGATTTCAATCTGAACCTAAAGAATCTCACTTAATTGCTGTAAAAAGAATTTTAAGATATTTAAGTGGAACTAAAAATGTAGGTTTATGGTACTCTAGAGACTCAACCTTAAATTTAATTGCATATTCTGATTCTGACTATGCTGGATGTAAATTGGATAGAAAAAGCACAAGTGGTGCATGTCAATTCTTAGGATGTAACTTAATCTCTTGGTTTAGCAAAAAGCAAAATTCGGTTGCATTATCTACTGCTGAAGCAGAATATGTTGCAGCTGGAAGTTGCTGTGCTCAAATCCTTTGGATTAAGAGACAACTTGAAGATTATGGCATAACCCCCGACAAAACACCAATTAGATGTGATAACACGAGTGCAATAAATCTAACTAAAAATCCAATTCAACATTCAAGAACAAAACACATTGAGATTAGATATCATTTCATAAGAGAACATGTAGCTAATAATGAAATTTGTCTTGAATATGTTAATACAGAGGAACAATTAGCTGACATATTTACAAAACCTTTGAGTGAAGAAAGATTTTGTTATCTTAGAGGTGAATTAGGGATATGTGACCCTATGGATTGATTTTGATACATTAAGGAATGAGAATCTAAAATTTCTATCAATTTCTTGATATTCCCTTCACTATTTTAAGGACAAATTATCTAGTCATTTGAGCTATTTGATCCTTAATACTCCATAATTTTATCAAAATTTTATAAAATTTATTTTGACGAGTTTCAGTCATTTGTATCTCATATTTTTTTGCTGAATTTGTCTCTGGAGTCGACACCTCAGAATGAGGAGTCGACACCTCTGACTGTGTCGCTCTCGGTCCCTGACCTTGGAGCCGACACCTGTAAATTCGGAGCCGACTCCAGTTCGAGCGCTGACTGTGTTAGCGATTTGGAGTCGACACCCGACTTTGCGGGAGTCGACACCTGGGAGTCAAATGTTGATTTATTAGGGCAGAGTCGACACCTCGTCACTTCATCACTTTCTCAAATCCTAACCAAACTCTTCCAAAATTTTTCCAAAACTTCCCCATCTCTAATTCCATCCAAATCGAACCTTTCCAAAGATCAAATGGCACCCAAAAGGAGAGAATCAGTGGTTGGAGCGCCGGTAACTACGGGAAAGCGGTCCGCACGTCGTCCCGTTCGTGAGCCGACTCCAAGCAGCGATTCGTCCACAGATTCGACAATCCCAACACATCTTCCACAAAGGTAGATACCCTAGCTGATAGAGTCATCACAATGGGTAGAAAAGTCGATTTTGACCTATTTGAATCCGAAGGTTTTTCAATCGGGAGACAATTGAAGGAAATGGGCTGGGATATGCTGTGTTCTCTTGATGTTCCTACCTATCCAGCCCTAGTAAAAGAATTCTATTTCAATTTGGCTAGAGGGGATGGAGGTTTAGTAAGCAATGTTAAAGGGAAAAGGATTCATCTCACCTTTCAAAAGCTCGGAAACCTCCTCAGCATCCCGATCACTGGTTTAGCCGCTGACATGCATAGTGATAGGTCAGCAGCCCTTTCAAGGATGTTAGGAAGGGATGTAACTGAGTTTGAAGAAATTAGAGCCAATCAACTACCCCTAGAATTGAGATTATTACACAATATATGCAGTAGGATCTTGTTTCCAAAAACTGGTCGGTTTGAGTATGTCTCGGAGCGAGACATTGTGGTTATGGACAGTGTTCTAACTGGGCAGCCGATCAATCTGGCAGCAATGATGATTTTTTATATGGCAGAAGCTGGAGGGAAAAGGAGATCATCCCTACCGTATGGAATGGTACTAACTATGGTATTCAAGAGCCAAGGGGTTACAATTCAAGAGAATGAACTTTCCAAGAACCTAAGGCACACAGATTACTATAGCTTAGCTACATTGCATCGGATGGGTTTTGTCAAGGTGAATGGTCAATGGGATAGGAAAGGACATCTAGATGAAAGAGCCCCTATGCCGAGAGTTTCTGAGCCTTGCGAGGCTGGACCATCATTTAGGGTTCCTTCTCCACAGCCTAGGAGTCCCATTTCTGCTCCTGTTCCTGCTCCTGCACCTGCACAAGTTTATGATCAACCATCCACTTCTTCGACTGGATTCTCAGACCTTCAAATGGAGCAATTAAAAAGTTTGTTTGCAGCTCAGAAGGATGAGTTTGACAGTAAATTTATGAATATAAAAGAATCACTTTACTCCCTTGATGATCGGATTGCAAAGATTGAATCAACTCTCAACTCCTCCGCAGAATCTTTAAATGGTGATTTGAAGAACATCTTTGAAGAGCTTAAAGAGATTTGTGGAGATGGTGAAACTTATTCAAAGTGCAACGCCGAACTTCAAGACAAAATCACAACAGCTTGCACATTTGTGGATGAGAGACTAAAAGATTATGTTAGACTTCAATGTGATGGAATGAAAAATATAGTAGACCATTTAACAAGAATAGTTAGAAAGAACTTTTGATGTAGTTTATGTTCAATCTTGTTGAAATGTTGTTTACATTTTGATGTAATGAAGTTAATATAATGAAGTGTAAAGAGGGAGAGAATTATGTAATACTTGACAATATGTTGATGTAGTGAAGCTTATGTTAATGAATGAAAAGTTTTTTTGTATATTTGACTTTTGATTATCTTTTTGATGCAATTATCCTTTGATGCAGTAAAATATTCTTTACCTTTTTGTTGATTACAAAAAAGGGGGAGAGAATTAGGATTGTATATGCATTAAGAGGGAGAAAATTATATGGAAAGAATTATAGTTGAGAATGTTAATTGATTAATATGATATTGAGTTATTGATATGGATTGATAATCAAATTGAATTGTCTATGCACAAAGAAATCTTAAGTATCAAAGTGTAAAGGAGGAAGAATAATTTGAATTTGAACTTCATAAGAGAAGCTACCTTATTCAGGGGGAGCTTACTCGTAAAGATCACTTCCTTGATATTCTCTTTAATTTAAGAATTCTATGCATATACTCAATGTTTTTATAATCATCAAAAAGGGGGAGATTGTTGATCCATTCATTGATTTTGATGATTAATAAAGGAATTGAGTATATTTATTTGATTACTAATGGATTTTATAAGTGTTTCAGGACTTAAATTTATTTGATCAATTTAAAGGAATTAAGAAATGAATTTTGAATCAAATACAAATCAGAGATTTCAAAGTTTCAGAGCTTGGAGTCGACACCTAGAAAGTCTGGAGCCGACCCCATGGCCAATTCAATTTTAATCTGATTTTTGATACAACCTGGAGCCGACACCTAAGGTTTCGGAGTCGACACTTACTGTGTCTGGAGCCGACTCCGATGCTGGAACAGAGCGTTGATTTTCTGAGCATCCTGGAGCCGACACCTACAGTTTTCGGGAGCCGACACCTGACGACGGCGAGCCGACACTTACTTTTGCGGAGCCGACTCCACGACGAACTCAGATTTTACTATTTATGGAAAAACGATTCGGAGCCGACACCTGAAAAGCTGGAGCCGACTCCAACCCACCTGGACAAAAATCAAAAATGCCAGATCAGCTCTAACGGTAATATTTTGATTTCTGACATCTAACGGCTATTTTTTATGAATGGAAAATCCTTCCAGGTACACTCCAACGGCTAGATTTCCACCCAAAAATGAATCAAAGGAAAATCTATAAAAAGGGGAAAAACAACCGTTTGAAAGAATATAGAAAGAGATATAGAAACGGATAGACAAAAATCAAAAATCAAAATCCGAGAAGTCTTGAGCCTTATATCCAAGAGAGGAGCTTTCAAGTTCAAAACCTTCCACTCCACAAAGCTCAAAGAAGAATCCAAGCCGTTCAAATAGAGAAAAATCGGAGGATTCTCAACTAGAAGAAAGAGACAAACTTTTCAATCTTCTCAACTGCATCTACTGTGAAGAATCGGAGCTGAGGCTTGATTCAACCCAGCAAGGAGAAGAGGAAAAGAAGAAAAGAAGAAAAGCTCAAAGCCAAACAACTTCAAACCAGGCTTTTCTAAACCTATTTACTTTTCTTTGAATATTTGCTCATTAAGGAGCTGTGAAAATTTGTAAAACATTCTTATACTTGTTTGTGCCTAGTTCAATCAAAGGGATTGAACTAGTGGAGGTTGTTAACCTCGGGTCAAGCTAGTTTAGCTTGAGTTTTGGGTTGTGTGCTGGTGAGCCCAAAAAACGGCTGGGTTCATTGTGATCCCGGGTAAAACAACAAGTTTGAGTTGTGAACTTGTAAAACAACTCGGCTGTAATCGAGGTGATTATAGTGTGGACCCAAGTAGGATCTTGGGAGTGGACGTAGGTGTTGGATACACCGAACCACTATAAAATCTTTGTGTTTGCCGTGCTTCCATTGACTCTATCTCTATCTCTGTTTTATTCGCTGTACTTTGTATTTACATTGCATTTGTTTTCATTCATCTTAAGCAAACAATTTTTCAAAAGGCTAAATTTTTAAAGAACCCAATTCACCCCCCCTCTTGGGTTGTCATCTGGGCCAACAATGGTACATCGGGCTTGAAGTGCCCAACTGGCCTTGGGCTTTTAAGTACCGATGGTACATCGAGCTTGAAGTGCCGAGCTAGCCTCAGGCTTTTGAGTGTCGATGGTATATCGGGCTTGAAGTGCCGAGCTAGCCTCAGTCTTTTGAGTGCCGATGGTACATTGGGATTGAGGTACCAAGCTGGCCTTGGGCTTTTGAGTGCCGATGGTACATCAGGCTTGACATGTCAAGCTGGCCTCGGGCTTTTGAGTGCCGATGGTACATCGGGCTTGAAGTGCCGAGCTGGCCTCGTGCTTTTGAGTGCCAATGGTACATTGGGCTTGAGGTGCCGTGCTGGCCTTGGGTTTTTGAGTGCCGATGGTACATCGGGCTTGAAGTGCCGAGCTAGCCTTAGGCTTTTGAGTGCCGATGGTACATCGATCTTGAAGTGCCAAGTTGGCTGAGCTGGCCTTGGGCTTTTGCTGAAAAGATGAGTTACTTGAACACATTTTTATTAATATAGAACACGTGACAGGTGAGTTCGAAGGAATGCAAACACCTAACCTAATGTAAAGAAGGGGTACATTACTGGTAGTATCGACGGAGGTTGTCAGAGTTCTAGGTCTGAGAGCGACTTCCCATCCAGTCCTTCGATTTGGTACGCTCCATGGTGGAGGACTTCGGTGACCCGATAGGGTCCTTCCCAATTTGGCGACAGCTTGCCCTCTTCTGTCAGCTTCGAGACTTCAGCATGTCTGAGGACTAGGTCTCCCGGCAAGAATGTCCTGGGACAGACGCGAGCATTATAATACCTGGCAGTTCGCTGTCGGTAGGCAGCCATCCGTAGCCATGCTTGGTCACATACTTCCTTCACAAGATTAAGGTTGGCTCGCAGCTGGCTCGAGTTGTCCTCCTCATGTACAACTTTGTTCGGGGACTTAGGATGCTGATCTCCATAGGGATGACGGCCTCGGATCCGAAGATAAGGTTAAAGGGAGTCTCTCCCATGGGAGCCCATGGCGTTGTGTGGTAGGCCCACAGCACGTTGGGGAGTTCTCCACCTATCTTCCTTTGAAGTCGTCTAGCTGTGCCCTGAGTCCCTGGAGGATGATGCGGTTGGTCACCTCGGCCGCTCCGTTGGTCTGGGGGTGATCAACAGAGGTGAACCGCTGATGGATGCCCAGCTTGGTGCAGAATTCTCTGAAGGGTGCATTGTCGAACTGTCGGCCATTGTTGATGATGAGGGTATGTGGCAGTCCAAACCGACAGATTATGGACTTCCAGAAAAAGGATCTTACCTTGCCTTCGGTGATTTTAGCCAATGCCTTGGCCTCGATCCATTTGGTGAAGTGGTCTACAGCCACCAGTAGAAACATACGCTGGCCCGAGGCTGGGGAAACGATCCCAGGATGTCTATCCCCCACTGAGCAAAGGACCAGGGTGCCACCAGGGGGCTTAGCCGAGAAGTCGATTGTCATTGGATGTTGGTAGTCGATGGCAGCTGTCACACTTTTGAACTAGCTCGGCAGCGTTCTCATTCATCGTCAGCCAGTAGTATCCTTGATGCAGGGCTTTGTATGCCAGCGCTCTGCCCCTCAGATGACTCCCACAAATGCCCTCATGGATTTCTCGAAGGATGTAATCAGCTTCTGTGGGACCAACGCATTTGAGGATCGAGTATGAGAAGGACCTTCGGTAGAGTCACCCGTCCATTATCAGAAACTTAGGAGCTCGCCACCTAAGCAGTCTGGCCTCGGCAGGGTCCTCGAGGAGGGTGCCATCAGTGAGGTACCGGATGTAAGCGTCCACCAAGAGGGCTCCTGTGCGACTGATAGGGCCTCCTCCGTGGCTTCGATACTTGGGACCTCTAGATGCTCCACATACATTCTTCCCAAGGCTCCGTCGGCCGAAGTGGCCAAATGGGACAGTGCGTCAGCTTTGGCATTCTCTCCCATGGGAATGTAACTGACAAGGAAGTAAGCAAAAAGGAAGGCCTGGGATTGGACCTTACTTAGATAACGGGACATAGTGGGATTCTGGGCCTCGTACTCTCCTGCAACTTACCCCGAGACAAGCTGAGAGTCAGTGAAGGCTCGGAGGTGCCTTGCTTCGAGCTCTCCAACCAATTTCATTCCCGCTAGCAAGGCGTCATACTCTACTTGGTTGTTGATGGAGGGGAAAAGGAAACGGAGAGCGTACTCCATCGCCTCTCCATCAGGGCTCGCGAGGATGAGCCCGGCTTCGCTTCCTTGGGAGTTAGATGCGCCGTCTACGTGAAGAATCCAGTCCTCCTCTCCTACCTCCGCCGCCATGGGGGACTCCAAGTGTGGTTCTTCCGATTGCTACTCGGCCCAAGTGCACTCGACCAGGAAGTCGGCTAGCACTTGGGACTTCATTACTGACCTCAACCAGATAGATAGGTCAAATTCTTCCAGCTTGATGGCCCACTTTACCAGTCGATCAAAGGCATTAGGACAGGACAGGATCGTCCGAAGGGGCTGGTCCGTGAGCACCATAATGGGATGGGCTTGGAAATAAGGCCTGAAACGCTGGGCAGAGACAATCGGAGCAAAGATGATCTTCTCGATTCTGAAATATCTGGTCTCCGCATCATGAAACACCTTGCTGATGTAGTAGACTAGCTTATGCGTCCCGTTGGCAACCATGAGAACAAGCACGAAGCTAACGGCCTCGAGGGAGGCTGCAAGGTAGAGAAAGAGCTCCTCCCCGCCCCTCGGCTTGGATAGCAACGGTGGAGTGGATAAAAATTCTTTTAGCTCCTCGAAGGCTTTCTGATACTCCTTTGTCTACTTGAAGCTATTGACCTTGCGCAATGCCTTGAAGAAAGGCAGACACCTCTCTGCTAACTTGGATAAGAAATGGCTCAAAGCTGATACCCTCCCGGTCAGGTGCTGCATCTCCTTCTTGCTTGCTGGGGGCCTCATATCAAGGATGGCTCAGATCTTATCTGGGTTTACCTCGATCCCCTGCTGCATCACCATGAAGCTTAGGAACTTGCTTGCTATCACTTCGAAAGCACATTTGCGAGGTTCAGCCTCATTTGGTACCGGCGAGATTGCTGAAGGTCTCCGCGAGGTCAGTAACATGGTCAGCGGTACGAATACTCTTCATCCATGTACACTTCCATGTTGTACCCAATTTGGTCCTCAAAGACCTTGTTCATCAGCCTTTGATAGGTAGCTCCAGCATTCTTTAACCCAAACGGCATTACCTTGTAACAGCATATGCCCTTCTCGGTCATAAATGAAGTAGCCTCTTTTTTGCTGGGTCCATCTTGATCTGGTTGTATCCAGAGAAGGCGTTCATGAAGCTAAGGGTCTCGTGACCGGATGTGGCATCCACAAGCTGATCAATCCAAGGCAATGAAGTATCCTTGGGGCACGCCTTGTTGAGATCAGTGAAGTCCATGCACATCCTCAACTCCCACTAGCCTTGCGGACCATCACGACATTGGCTAGCTAGTCGGGGTAGTGAACCTCTCGAACATAGCCAGCAGCCACCAGCTTGCGAACTTCCTCGTCGATGGCCTTTTGTCGGTCGGGGGCAAAGCTCCTCTTCTTCTGCCGGATGGGCCAACATCCTAGTTTGATGTTGAGCTGTGGGTGATTACCTTTTGGGTATACCTATCATATCAGATGCTGACCAAGCAAAGACGTCAGAGTTGGCCCGGAAAGCGAGAAGCTGCTCATGCGCCTTCTCCAAGAGTAGAGCTCCAATTTGGACCATCCTCGATGGGTCCTCCCCCAGTGGGAAAGCCAGCAGGTGCTCGGCCGGCTCCTCTCTCCTCTCCAAGTCTCAGGGGTTGAGTGACTCTGGTGCCGGTGCAGCCACCGCCCCCTGCGGGCTGGGGGCCATATGATAGCAAAGTGGTAGTGGGTTTTACTCCTTCTGAATCTTTCTGACTCCTTCGCTAGTGGAAAACTTACGAGCAGTCTTTTGGTGAAGATGATAGCATCCAAAAGGTTTAGACCGGGTCTCCCGAGGATGGCATTGTAGGTCAGGGGACCCGGACAACCAAGAAGTTCATAAAAATCATGCTCTAACACGGTGGGGTCCCATTGTGACATGTAGGGTGATCTCGCCCTCGACCCTTACAGAATCTCTGGTGAAACCCATCAAGGGTGTGGTAATAGGCCGAAGGGAGCTGGGGAACAAATCCATTCTAACAAAGGCATCATAACTCAAAACATCAACTGAGCTCCCACTGTCGACTAAGATTCTTTTTACAAGGTGTTTTGTGATCGTCATAGACACAACGACGCTATCATCATTCTTGTTTACTACCTCTCTAGATCCCTTTTAGAAAAGGGAATACAAATTCGAACCCCTCATCCCCCCGCGGCCTCTTGGAGGCGCTGTCTGCCCCCTAGGAGATCATAGTCATAGTCTTCTCGATTGGGGCATTATCGATGCTGACCTTGGGTGACGGAGGTGCTGATGGGCCGGAGGTGCTTGGGTTACTCCTCTGAACAACTTCTCCAGTGGCCACGCTGGATGAGGTCTTCAATGCCTTCTTTAATGGCGACAGTCTTCAGTGTTGTGCCGTGGTCCCGATGGAAGCGGCAGTAGAGGCTTTTATTGCTGGTGGTCCCTAGCTTTATTGGAGGAGGGCACTGAAGATATGACTCACCTCGATCTCCATCAAGATGTGAGATATTGGGGCAAGCAAGGGAGTGAAGGGTTCCACCCTGGGAGCAAGGGCTCACGGTCGTTGTCTGGTCGGCGGGGAGGCTCAAGCCTCCTGGGACGAGCCTCAGCAGGCTCGGGACGGGATTTCCTCTTGTTGGAACTTCCATCTGCCTTGCGCCAGAGGAGTTGGCCTCATCGGTGCGGATGTACTTCTATGCCCAGCTCAGCAACTCGGCGTAGGAATCGGTGACTTCTTATCGAGGAGTAGACAAAGCAGGAGGGGCGAAGCCCTCGCTTCAAGGCCAGAGTGGCCACAAAATCCTCGAGGTTGTAGACCTCGAGGGCAGCTTACTTAAATCGGCGACGAAGTCCCTCAGCGACTCGCCGCTCTTTTGCTGGGCGGAAAACAAACTATCCGCCACTCGGGGAATTTTTTGGCATGCATCGAAATGAGCCAGGAAGGCTCTCTCCAGCTGCAGGAAGGAGTTGATACTGCGCGGCGGCAAGTGGGAGTACCAAGCTCGAGTAGCCTTCCTCATGATGGCAGGGAAGGCGATGCAAAGTAGGAAGTCAGTTGTCCTTTGGACCTGCATCAGGACCTTGTAGCTCTCCAGATGGTCCAAGGGATCGGTGGTCCCATCGTATGGGTCCAATTGAGGGAGATAGAACCGGGCTGAAATCGGCTTCTCCATAATGCAGCGGGACAGCGATGGATGGCTATCGTAATCCGCCTTGACGGGTTGGTGATCCTGCGGCTGAGCTCCTTTAACTGCTGGTTGTATTCATCTAGCCGATGCTGGCCCAGCGAGCTATCTGGCCATCAAAAGACCCCTCCCTCGAAGATTCCGAGGATGGAGATGGGTGGCGGTGGTGCAGCGGGTACGCTCGCGTCCTTTCCGTGTCGTCGCTTAGAGGAAGCACTGGCATGGTGAGAAAAAGACTGGGGCCTCTTAGAGGCCTCCCGGCGATGGTGTCTGGACGAGGCATGGCGGTGGCGGACCTCCTGGGGGAGAGACTTTCCCCGGAAAGAATGTTGGTTGGGTTGGACCACCCCCGAAACTGATGAGGGTGGCTCCAACTGCCGTCGTGCGATTGCCGGTTGCTGCTGCAGAACTTGGACCGCCACCACCAGGGATTGGACTTGCATGGCGCGGGCAGCGATCCGATCATCTTGCAGTGGCAATTGTGGGGCAGAAGTCCCAGCCTGGGGAGCAAGGGGGCTAACCTCCGATGGCTCAGCTCCCTGGCGATGCCTCCCGGTGAGGCTGGTGGAGAACTCCTGCGTACGTGTCACCATTTTTTGACTGCTCAAGAGAGAAAGATCTGTAGTTGACTGGTTCGAAGCTTTTTCTCTCGATCTACCCCTTCCTGGTGCACCAATTTGTTGCTGCCAAGTTACGTTCCTCCAACGCCGGGAGACGAAGATCCTCCTCCTCGAAGAAGCTCCTGCAAGAAAGTCCCTGGAAGACCGGTTGCACCGTGGAGACCCTTCGATGCTCAAGTAAGCAATTTGGAAACAGTGAAGAAAAAGAGCTAATGAGAAATAGCTAGAGGGCTTAAGTTTAGATCCCTTCCTCGTTGTGAGTGTGGGTTTTTATACCTGTTCAAAGAACCCTTTTCCGCTTTTAGAAGGTGGCTAATCCGATGTGTTGTCTGGTAGCAGATAGGTGACCAAGCTGACATGGACAGGTCGCAACTGACACTGGGCATGTCAGAGGTTCTTGCTCTACGAACCACCTATCAGGCACAGTGTCATAGATGGTAGGTGGGCCTAGTCATGTCAGGCATGCGCTGTTACGGGGAGTGGCCATGCGTAGTTGCAACGGTTAGTAGGCCATGTGGCAGTCGTGGACGGTTGGTTGATTACGTGGTGGTGTCAGGCAGCCCGAGGTAAGGGACACCTGAGGTTCACGGCCAAGGGGACATGAGGTCCAAGGCCGAGGGACATGAGGTCCGAAGCCAAGGGGACATGAGGTCCGAGGTCGAGGGAACTCCAGGTCCAAGACTGAGGGACTCTGGGTCCGAGGCTGAGAGGACATGAGGTCTGAGGCCAAGGGAACTCCAGGTCCAAGGTCGAGGGGATATGAGGTCCAAGACCAAGAGGACTCCATGTCCGAGGCCGAGGGGACATGAGGTCCGAGATCGAGGGGACTCCAGGTCCGAGGTCGAGGGAACCTCGGAGGCTTAGAGGGCCTCGGAGACCGAAGGGGCCTAGAGGCCGCAGCCGAGGAGGACTCAAAGGTTGAGGCGGGGGTTCCGTCAGTTACTTTCTTCGTCGTCCTTATCATTATCAGTACCGTAAAGAAGAGATTTCTAATTATAGCTAGTGGAGCTGAGGCACAATATGATATTGATGCTGTATCAAAAATTGTCATTGCATACTGTATTTTACCTAATTTTTTAATGGCGTTGATTTGGATGAACAACTTATTTTAGAAGTTGAGAAGGATATAACGAATAATGAGTTTGAAACGACCCTACAATAACATATACCACTTGAAATAAAGATGGTAGAACAGAAGATAAAGTAAGAGACTCAATTGCTGCATAGATGAGGGAATATTATAGCTTAATGTTATTTTTGATAATATGAAATTGGATATTAACTTTTTTATCTTAAGTTTTAAGAAATAAATTTCTTTATATTTCATGAACTCAGGTTGTTTTAGAGCTGCTATTTTCTTTGTCTTACTTTTACTTGTCATGCAATTTATTTTTATTGTTTTTTTTTATAACTTGGATATTTTTGCCTATTCTGCATTTGTTTCTATCATCTTTTTATGGTTTTTATGTTTTTAGTGATTTAATAACGGTTGATGCAATGGATATTGACAATAAATTGGAGGTGAATAAGACTACTCAAGGAGGAAAGGTGCGCAATGGTTTTTATGTTTTTCTCAATATATTATCATGCATGGATTAGATTCTCTTACTGTGTATATTTTATTTGAAAATTTGAACCCAACTATATCTTATTGTGTATTGTTTACACTGTCTTTTTGTATATGGTTTATTTGGAATTTTACATCTCTCTTGCAAAGTGCATATGATAATTAATCCTAAGAATGGTAAGAACCACAATAAATTAAATGAGCCTGGCTTTTTTGGATGGGACCATTGGTTTGTAACTGTGTGCTTTCCCTTTTCATTTCGCTCTGAAAATTCTAGGAGCGACCAGAGTATGAGCATACCATGCTTTGCAATCTCTGGCATGCAGCTGTTAGAATTCAAATGTGGTGAAAAATATAAAGAAGGTGGGCATAATTTAAGAATGGATTGAATCAGAAAGTAACACTCTGGGCAGAAGATTTTTGGTGCTGTCTATTTTGTTTATCTACTTTAACTGAATGTTATATTCATGTTTTAAAAATTTTAACGAAGTTTTATGTTGGTTGTCAGCTATCTAACGCAAACCTTCTTCTTTATCCGGGCTTGGAATCGATCTTGGTAAAATATTGAGCAATATTGAAATAATATGGGAATAAAATTAAGTGTAACAAAAATGCATTGTTAAGATGATATATGATAAAAATTTAAAAGATAGAATTATAAATAAATATATATAAGAGATAATAAGAGTAGCCCTAATTGAAGATAAAATGAGAGAAAATTGATTATGGTGATTTAATATATACAATGTAAACCTTTAGATGCTAGTTAGAAAGAGTGATCTTTTAACAATCATGGTAGGAAATGTTGGAAATCTAATGTATTTCAATATTCAAAAGCCTTTTGATTTGATAAGTCATTTTATTTGATACGTCGTTCTCAACCGGTAGGATAAGTCTTTTTATTTCAACCGGTAGGATAAGTCCTTTTATTTTTCTTTTTGACCAGTCTTTTGACTTATATGTCTCTACCTTCGTGATAAGTCTTGATAATTCTTTTATTTTGTTTGACCAACCATTGGACTGATCGACCTTTAGACTGAATCGTCATTCCCGTTGGATTGACTCGCTGCTTTCAACCGGTGCTTGCTATCTTATAAATATTCGAAGCAATGCCTTCGATGAAAAAAATTCAATTCAAATCTTGCTCTTTCCATCATTATCCGAAGATCCATTCCCTCGTCCTTATCCAGTCTAGAGATTCATTCTTTTGCTTTGCTCCGTTCTTATCTAAAGAGAAGGAACTCATTCGGTTGTTCATCCTCTTCTGACATTGGTGTGTGCACACTTGAAGACTCGTTGCTGTTGTATCCTGGAGGGTAGTCGTGCTCTGATCTTCTGCACCGAGATATTATCTCCAGAGGCGCGAATCTACTCTTAAGGACATGCCTTGCACGCCACAGCATTTCTCAAATACATTCAAATTCAAATAGATAAGATCATCCCGGGTACTATCTTTTCCTCAAACTTATCCAACAAACTTAAGAGTAGATATGACTCTATTATGGTTGCTGCTACTAAGTCCTTTCCCGATTCATCCAAGATTGAGCAATTTACTGGTTCCCATTATAAACATTGGCAAGAGAAATTATTTTCAATATTAGATGTTTATAATATAGCATCTGTTTTGACTGATCCTAAACCTGAGAAAGAGGAGGACCTTCTAACCTGGGAAAAGGCTAACAGAATATGTAGGCATACTATTCTTAGTACTCTATCCAATGAACTATTTGATATTTATTATCCTATTAAATCAGCCTCTGAAATTTGGGAAAGCCTTAGAAGAAAATATATTCTTGAAGATGCCGGTTCTCAGAAATTTGCTATAGGAAACCTTTTTAACTTTACCATGTCAGAAGATAAGGATGTGTCATCTCAGATCCATGCTTTCCATGTTCTAATAGATGACCTTAAAAATAAAATATTATTCTTCCTGATGCTTTTATTGCTGGATCCCTAATTAAAAATTACCTGAATCTTGGAAAGATTATAAGAATAATTTAAAGCATAAAAGAAAGTCTATGTCCCTTGAAGATGTTATTGTGCATATTAGGATTGAAGAGCAAAACAGAGCCCGAGAAAGATAGAAAAGGCTAAGGAAATGACTAGTAAGGCTAATCTAATAGAGGATGGATCTAGTAAGGATAAACATAAGTCCTATAAGCCCAAACATAGAAACCATTACAAGAAATATGATAAGAAGCCTCATTTTCAAAGAAGTCAAAATTTTAAGAAGAAAAAAGGATCTTGCTATGTTTGTGGGAAACCAGGACACCATGCTGCCCAATGCAGGTTCAGAAAAAATAATGATGCTCCAGCCAAACCAAAGGCTAACTTGATGGTTGGAGAAGATGTGATTGCTGCGGTTGTTAGCGAGGCCAATATTGTTGCACATACAAAGGACTGGGTGATGGATTCTGGAGCCACTCGTCATATATGTGGCAATAGAAATGCATTTGCCTCCTATATCCCACTGCCAGAAGGAGAGGAGCAAGTCTTCATGGGCAACTCAAAGTCTTGTTCAGTGATTGGCAAAGGAAAAGTCAATCTAAAACTAACTTCTGGAAAAGTCCTTTCACTTGGAGATGTGCTACATGTGCCGACATCCGTATGAACCTAATTTTGTGGCCTTGCTTGGAAAAAATGGTGTGAAAGTGTCATTTGAGTCTGACAAAGTTGTCATGACCAAATCTA
>UESW01001547.1:183321-236863 GCA_900491605.1 Calamus simplicifolius | reverse complement strand
TTAGCAAATTACTTAAAGATGCTGAAATGAGGTACACTTGGGTAGAGAAGATGATTTTGGCCCTGGTAACATCAGTCCGAAAGCTGCGCCGTACTTCCAAGTGCACATCGTCACCGTCCTGACTGACCAACCCATCAAGGCAATCATCCATCGTCCAGAAGCATCAGGAAGAATGATCAAGTGGGCTGTCGAGCTAAGCGAGCATAACATTCAATTCCAGCCTCGTTCGGCCATCAAAGCCCAGGTCCTGGCGGATTTCTCCTCGAGTGCACCGTACCCGAAGATGGCTCTGCTTCGAGCACCCCTGGGCAACCAAAGCCCTGTGCCCATGGTTGCTTCATGCCGACGGATCCTCCAGCGTGAGCGATTCTTGTGCGGTCTGGTCCTCACCAGTCCGAAGGGTGCTACTATCGAATATGGCATCCGCTTCTACTTTCCAGCCTCAAACAATGAAGCAGAGTATGAGGCCCTGCTCGCGAACTCCGCATCGCCCGCGAGCTCAAAGTTAAAAAACTAAATGCCTACACTGACTCTCAGATAGTGGCAGGCCAAGTGCAAGGGAAATTCGAAGCTTGAGAGCCAAACATGATTCGGTATCTCCAAAAGGTGTGCGATCTTCTTCCTATTTTGTTGAATTTAAGATTATCCAGGTCCCAAGGGCCGAAAATGCGCATGCCAATCTTCTATCCCGCCTGACGATAACGGACTCGATGGATCTCGAACGGAGTTTTCACTTGAAAATCCTGAAGAAATCCAGCATTGCCGATGCTGACCAGATGATGCAGATCGGCACCAAACCATCTTGGATTGATCCCCTGCGAATACCTTAAAGAAGGGCTGCTACCCGCTGATAGAAAAGAAGCAAGGAGGCTAAAAATGCAGTCGTCCCATTATGTTCTGATCGATGACCAGCTATATAAGCGATCCTTCTCAATGTCGTTGCTCAAATGCCTTCGACCAACAGAGGCCGATTATGCTCTTTGGGAGGTCCATGAAGGCATTTGTGGCAATCATCTCGGTGGTTGGGCCCTGTGCCACAAAGTGTTGCGTCAAGGGTATTATTGGCCGATGATGCAGAAAGATGCTAATGACCTTGTCCGAGCCTGTGATGCATGCCAACGACACTCAAATATCTAGAGGCTCCCCTCTGCTCACCTGACTTCATATCATCCCCCGGCCCTTCACCAAATGAGGAATGAATATTCTTGGCCCTTTCCCCGCAACGGGGCAAAGGAAGTTCTTGTTTGTTGCAATTGATTATTTCACTAAGTGGGTTGAAGCTGAAGTAGTCGCCCAGATAACCGAAACTTGGGCTAAAGACTTTATGTGGAGGTCCATCATCTGCCGCTTCGGTCTTCCCACACTATCATCACCGACAACAGGAAACAGTTTGACAACCCTAAGTTCTGAGAGTTCTGTGAGGATCATGGCATTCTCCATCGCCTGACATCGGTCGGACATCCTCAAGCTAATGGAGAAGCCGAAATAACCAACCAACTCTCTTGTGGAATTAAAGCTCGGCTCAACCAAGCGTAAGGCAGATGGGCAGAAAGCTCCACCATGTGCTATGGGCATATCGAACCACTGAAAGAGCTCCCACGGGCAAGACTCCATTTAAAATGGCTTTTGGCACAGAAGCTATTATCCCTGTGGAGGTTGGGCTCCCCTTCCATCGCACCGAAGGCTACTCGGAAGAATCCAACGATGAACAACTCCGGACTAATCTTGACTTAATAGAAGAGGTCAGGAGAAAGCTCGGATCTGAATGGCAGCCAATCAACAAAGAGTAGCCTGCTACCATTCCACTAGAGTCAGAGGAAAGTTTTTCCTCCAGGCGATCTGGTGCTTCGGAAGGCATCCGTCTCAAAGCCATTGGAACAAGGGAAGCTGTCCCCAAATTGGGAGGGTCCTTATCAAATTACGTAGGTAATCAGACCCGATACTTAAAACTCCAAGATCTAAATGGAAAATCTTTTTCCGACGTGGAACTTGGATAATCTTTGCGTCTATCATCAGTAAGAATACGCCCTCCCCAAACTTACTCTGTTCATTGAATTAAATTTTCAAAGATTCGCAAAACTTCTATCTTTATTGCTTTCTTTGATAACTGCAATGAGAAGCAGGTTTATAAATCCTCGGCCAGGCGAGCGATCTTCGTACCTTGGTCGCCCAAGTAAAATATATTCCGGCTGGGCCGAAAACTCCATACCTTGGCTGCGCCAAGTAAAATATAATCTTTATAAATCCTCGGCTGGGCCCAGCGATCTCCGTACCTTGGCCGCGCCAAGTAAAATATATTCCCGGCTGGGCCGGAGAACTTCGTACCTTGGCCGTACCAAGTAAAATATAATATTTATAAATCCTCAGCCAGGCCGAGCGATCTACGTACCTTGGCTGCGCCAAGTAAAATATATTCCCGGCTGGGCCGGGAGAACTCCGACCTTGGCTGCGCCAAGTAAAATATGATCTTTATAAATCCTTGGTCAGGCCGAGCGATCTCCGTACCTTGGCCGCGCCAAGTAAAATATATTCTCGGCTAGGCCGGGAGAACTCCGTACCTTGGCCATGCCAAGTAAAATATAATCTTTATAAATCCTTAGCTGGGCCGAGCGATCTCCGTACCTTGACCGCACCAAGTAAAATATATTCTCGGCTGGGCCAGGAGAACTCCGTACCTTGGCTATGCCATGTAAAATATAATCTTTATAAATCTTGGCGGGCCGAGCGATCTCGTACCTTGGCCATGCCAAGTAAAATATAATTATTAAGCCTCCCGAACCGAGTGATATATCTCCAAATGATCTTTGAAACCGAACCGAGTGATATCTCTGAATGTTATGTGAAGCCTTGGCGAAACCGAGTGATATATCTCCAAATGATCTTTGAAACCTCGGTCGAACTGAGTGATATCTCTGAATGTTATATGAAGCCTCGGTCGAACCGAGTGATATATCTCCGAATGATCTCTGAAACCTCGGTCGAACTAGGTGATATCTCTGAATGTTATATGAAGCCTCAGCCAACCGAGTGATATATCTCCAAATGATCTCTGAAACCTCGGTCGAACCGAGTAATATCTCTAAATATTATATGAAGCCTCGATCGAACCGAGTGATATCTCTGAATATAATATGAAGCCTCAGCCGAACGGTGATATCTCTGAATATTATATGAACCCTGGGTCGATCCGAGTGATATCTCTAAACATTATATGAAGCCTCAGCCGAGCGAGTGATATGTCTCTGAATATTATCTGAAGCCTTGGTCAAAGGGTGGTTTCTCGGATGCTCTAGCTGGCTAAAACGTCCTATTATACTTCGGCGGAGGTAAGTGACTTCTCCCCGCTTACTAGCAATATCTTACGAGCTATTTATTTTCAAAGAAAACCTACCCTTTTTCTTGAATATGGCTATAGCCGCCCAGGCCTCCCTCTAACCTAAACAGAGACGAATGCCTCCTTCGCAAAGGACTAAATATCGCCAAAATGCCTAACGAAAGCAAAGTAGCTAAAGCGCTGCTGGAAATGTGCACAATACGCTACGATCCAGAAAGCATAAAGAAACTCTCAATGCAACCATATTAGAAAAGGAATGAATACTCGAAAAGGAAAGAAAAGTCTTCCTTACTAATGAAAATTACAACCTCCTGAGAGGCATTACAAGTGTATCATAGCACAAGAAATAAAGATAAATAAAATAAAGGCTCGACCGAGCAGCTTCAGTCAACTCCGGTCAATAATGATGTTTCTGCATCCAACCCAAGAAATAAAAAAAACCAGACAACTCCGATTGAGTCACTGGTGAATGCCAAAGAACAAAGTAGGCCATCCACGGATCCCCAGATGGATCGTGAGGGATCCTAACCGGGTCAAAGACCTGTGGATGCTTATGCCAATGATGCCTCCTCCCAAGTGAGATGCTGGGCTGCTAGTCGCTGCCCAACGGCAGGGACAGGGGACAAGCATACCAACACCACTCTCCTCCCTCCTCCCTCGAGAAAAGCCCCCTCAGGCAGATGAACTGAGAGAGGAAGGAGGTGAGTTCCATGTCTTCCATGGGGAATATGTATGCTTTGCATTTCCTGTAGCCCCATGGCGAGTGACAAAGGCCACACAGGAAGCGCATACATGCGCTCCCCATATGACCTCTATGCACCACTCATGCGCTCTCCATATGACCTCCGAAATTCCTCCCTTGAGGACTACTTGCTCTTCAGCAGCTTCTTCATCACCCCAACTATCTGGGACAAACCAACTTGCAAAAGGAAAGCTCGGTCTTTCCACTCTCAACCTCAATGAAATAGACGCCGTGAAAGCCCCTAGAGCTTACAGAAGGAGAAAGTCTCGGGAGATGGCCTAACACGGTCCGCTTCCTACCCCTTTTTATAGACAAGCAAGCCGGGGGCAACCACTAAAGCAGAGAGCCCCAGGATTCAAAACACCCTGGCCGTGCTGCCACATGTTGGTTCAGGAGAAAAGGGCATATTTCGAAGCACATCAAACGCGACTTCAAGCCATGATGCAAGGCAAAAGATTTTCCTCTGATCTCGATCAAGAGCCTTAAATGCAGGAAACCGACTATAAGTCCTTGAGATATGGGTAGGCCTGGGAGATCCCCCTTTGAAAATGACGTCGTCCAATGATGGTTGAATACTTGACGCGTACGTAAAGGTACCCACGTTGGAAAAGGCCAACGAGATAAATGCCTTAAGCAAAAACGAAGCATCCTTCGGCGAATTATAAAGCCATTTCATCTACCTAGGAGGAAAATGAGTCGATTTCTTATTTCGGATAGACCGAACTATCCGTCGAACCTCAGCCCCGATCGAGGCATTTTATTAAGTTCCAACCGAGCTATCTTATGCTCTGGCAAACCGAACTATCTGCTTAACCTCGGCCCGATTGAGGTGTTCCATAAGATTTCGCCGAGCTATCCTATACCTCAGCAAACCGAGCTAGCTTACACATCTTATACATCGGCGAAATAAATTGATTCAGCTTCGACCAAACAGGACATTCAATTCGGAAAGAGTGATCCGACCTAAAAACGTGAATTGTTTATGATTCGTTCGCCGTCAGGAAAAACTTATGACAAAAAAGATCATCCAAAAAACAATAAGACAAACAGGTGGAGACAAAAGATCCATTCATTAAAGTTTTGATCAAATTACAAGGCAAAAAATACATAAGCGGGTTGGTCCCAGGAACGTTCTTGGTAACATTCGGAAGGACTTGACTCGCTTCACCCACTTCAAATGTTATGGGAGAAAAATCTTGGGTTCCTCGGCAGCAAGCTGAGGGCATTCTTCAGGAACCGTGGCCTCATTAGGGCCCAGGATGGCGTCAAGGTCGACGTATGATATGTCCTCATATTTAACTTCTTCGGCCCTGGGGTACGAGTATCAAATAGCTCGGCCTTCAGAAAAGATAAATCTAACTCAGGGAATACTCGAGAAATCTTCACCCGAGTTTCCTCCTCACCGAACCGGTATGCATCAGCACAAGCCTCTTTGTGCTCCTTAGAAAATTGGATGGAACTCTTCTACTCATCCATAGCCGAAGAAATTCGATCATTGGCTTCGACCAACCGACGTCCAAGCTCAGAGCTCATTTGGCGACTCGTGGCCAACTCTGCCCTTAGGGCCTTAAATTGCTCCTGCGCCTTGAGCTCAATTTTGCCTATCTGCAAGCATCAGGTCGTTTGAGGCCATAAACAAAAGAAAAGTGCCAGAAACAAGTAAATAAGAAGACACTATACCTCTTCCTCCCGTCGAGCCATTTTATCGCTCAGCTCATGGACCCTTTCTAGAGCCTTTAATTTGGCTACTTTGCTCTGCTGGAGACCCTCCTTGAGGTCGTCAATCTGGGACTGTCTCTCCCTGATTTCTTGCCAAGATTGTTCGAGATCAGCGGTGAGCTTGGCGATTTGACAGTGCTGCCATTTCAATTGATCTTCCCTATCGGAGAATCTTTTATTCAGGCCGGCGAGCTAATCTTGCTATCGCCGGTACCTGCGTTCCTCCTCGTCAAGTTTCTTGGCCCAATTATTTTTTTCCTCGTCATGACTGCTCTTCAGCTGACCCCACCTCTTGTCAAAATGTCACTGCAAGGCATTGATTTCGTCAGCATGCTTAGCTTTAATTTGGGATAGCTCCAAGCAGGCTTTATCCAACTGCTCATGGAAACCTTGGAGCTCTTTGACTTGAGCCTCAAACCGAGAGGCCCTCTCAGCGGTAATTCGGTAAGACTCGCCTTCTTCTCAAGGTCCACCTTAACGGATGCCAAGGCCCTGAAAAGCTGGCTGGTTGAATCCACCCTAGTCCGGAGGTAGGCCACCTCCTTCCTGGCCTGAGCGCAGGCCCTCATGGCTAAATTTAAACGCCAATTCAGCGCCCTCATAATCAGGGCATTCTGTAGGAAAAACACAAATGAGAAAATATGGCCGAACCAACCAGCCAAGAATTAAAACCTCGGTAAAATGACTTACCCGAGAGGCGTAGTTTGTAGCGATCCTCATAAGAGTGGCATTACTAATTTCGAAGAGAAGTTAAACATCCTTCGGCGCTCGGACCGACCAAAAGCCGCATCAATGATATCCTCGACTGCTGGCTAATCCACCGAGGAACTCCCCCCCCCCCCGCATGCAGTATGGACTGCATCAAGGCGCTAAGCATGTCGTCCACCTCTGGGCCATGAATAAGAGACCTCATAGCCGAAGAACCGGCATAAGGGACTTCGACCTGAGGAACCCATCCGCTTGGCTTCCTCCATCAGAACTCTAGCCTGCAAGGCCTCGAATGCTCGGCCTCGGTTGAAGGAACCTCGGTCCGAGCATCCCCTTCATTCAGTGATTCTTCTTCTTCTTCCTCTCCCTCTCTAAATGTTGCTTCATCTTCAGCAGACTCCACCCGTACTTCGGTCTCTCTCGCGACATCCCCTTGTACCATAAGAGAGAGACCCTCGGCGGGAGGTCCCTCGACCTCCACTAACTCTCTAATAGGCGTCTCCACTTGGGTTTCGGCAGCCGTGACTGCCTCTCCTGACCCCTCCACCTGAGCAGAGGCCTCTTCCACACGCAGTGCCAGAGGGCTCCCACCGCTGGTAACTGAGGCTGATTAACCTCTGGCAGGGGGATTGCCGGACGGACCGGCGATACCTCCTTGGCATCATCGAATACGACCACTATTTGAGGGGGGAAACTTCGATTGCTCTCTCCAAGTTTCCCCGGACAGCACTTTCCATCTCCACTACTGCGTCCTCCTCCGGCAGGGGGGCTCACCAACAGCGACCGACGCTCCCGCTTCCCCCTCTTAGGGGTGGAAGAGTGGCGGCCAACGCTGTCTTTCCTTATCTCCTTCGGGCGAGACCCCGAAGGACGAAACCTCTTCTCGAACCTATGTTTATCCCCAGAACCGAAGCCCCTATGGCGCTTGCCTAACTCCTTCCTCATTTGGCCCGCAAATGCGGACCTCTCGGCTAGAAACATAGCAAATGTTCAGTAACGGAATTACATAAACACATTGACCATCAGGGCGAAGACTCACCTTGAGGGTCAATGAAGCTAAGCCCGGCGGTAAAAAGAGCATCATCCGATAAAAGAGTACTGGCCAATACCTCCGAACCGCTGCGAAGGGTCATCAGATCTCTCTTCTCCTACTCGCTCAACTCAGGGTGCGCTTCCGGATCCTTCACATAACTCCCTCATCCCCTTAGAAAATCTGAACCGATGTTTCCATCGATGATGAAAATTGGGACTTCCACTCCTTTATCAAAGACGGGTTATCAGAAATCATCTTGAATAACTTTCGGAGGCCAATATAGGGCCACTTAGAGCTTCTCCCAGAGACCAAGTTGTAAAAAACTCGAAATATGGGGAGGGTCGCAGTTACCCCAACGCAGCTACACATCGAGATGAACCCAATGAGATTGCACCAGCTATTCGGTGCCACCATTCTTGGACATATATTGTAAAACCTCATCACCTCCTATACCAGTGGGTGAAGAGGGAACCGAAGACCCGTCCTCAAGCTCTCCTCATAAAAGAAGACTCCATGGCTTAACTCGGTCAAAACCCTATGCTCAGCCCTCGGCACCCATAAAGCTAAATCCCCAGGAACCCTATAATGGTGACGGATTCTATCCAGGTCATCAAAGGTTACCTCTGAGGCAACATCACCCGGACCCTTCATATTGGATGAATAAGGGGCGGAATGCGAACAAGCAAACGAGGACTCGGGGAAGAATGGAAAATCTCTATGACAGGGACGAAGAGGCGTTGCAGAAGAAGTGCCGCCCTAGCCCTCTTTAAATAAGCGCTCCAAAAAGAAACCCCAAGATGTCAAAACTTCCAATATGAGCACTAGAAATAGAGGAGTCCCACCATATGAAACTCCCACAATCGCAGCCTGCTGGAAACGAGGCGTTTCCTCCTCAAGCTACTGCAAAAATGATAACAAAACAGCGGCTTGTCATTCACGAGATTATCATTGCCTGACCCTTCGGATCCCCCTAAATAAGATTATTCCAGGAATCTACTCCCTATATCCGAATTTACATTTCAGACTAGGAAGTGGGGGGAATGTGATGAGGAGTAAAATTATCATTACATTAAGACTCGTACCCATCGACATTTGAGTCAAGTCCAATCCCAATGAGTCCGATCCTAACATTCTGTCGGCCAGCTATCACGACAACCCAGCGATGAGGCTAAGTCACCATTATCGAAGTCAATCGCCTTTAACAAAGTCGGGTCGGTAACCCGAGCCATTCTTATACCTCAGTAACCCGAGCCATCATCATACCTCAGTAACCCGAGCCATTCTTATACCTCGGTAATCCAAGCCATTCTTATACCTCGGCAACCAGAGCTGTCCATACCTTGGTAACCCGAGCCATTCTTATACCTCGGCAACTAGAGCTGTCCATACCTCGGTAACCCGAGCCATTCTTATACCTTGAAAAACCAAGTTGTCCCCCACCTCGGCTAGGTCGAGGCACCCAAATACCTCTGTGGAATCCGGCACAGGAGAGTTCAGACCCATGATATCTGAATAAGATTTCAAACGAAAAATTATACCCAAGAGTGGCCTAGGACCCACTGGAGTGACCTACAACCTACCTGATCATTGAATCTCAAGGCATCAGCCAGCTCTCCTGGTTGTTGATCCTCTAACTGACAAGATACGGATCTTACCGGCCTTGTAACAAACTTGATTCGAATCCATTTTGAATCACAACAACTTTTGGACCCTCGCTATGCACTCAGAGAATCAGGTGATCACCTATAAATATCACAGTCCTTAAACCTCTCAGGTACGCATACATGCATACATTTCACGCATCATTTTACTCACTCTGATACTGAGAAAAAACTCCATTGAAGCTCCCACAGAGCTCGGAGTAACACTTCTGTGAGAGTCTTCTCCTCACATCTGCTTGCTGTGAATCTCCACTGACTTGGGTGTCGGAGAGTCCCCGCAGAGGACAATCCCAAGGAAATCCTTTGCAAGCGCGGGCTATCTTGCAGGTTCCACTCCGAACGTCGAGATCGGTGTTCGGACCAGGAGCCAGGAGCGCACCTGAGTTGGAGAACGGATTTCCGCGGCAACACTTATTCAAGACGAAACGCACGTGATATCCAACTCTTCCATACAAAAGCTCATTTGGAACTTAACCTGCAGGCATTCTAATCTGTTTAAGAGAAACAAAGCTACTAACTAAAACTATCGAACATGATTCAGAATATGATACATGCATCACCTTAATGAAAAATTTAGTCACACCAGAAAGCATGCTACCAAATGAACTTAGGATATAATAAGAAAGAGAACTCCAACAAGGCCTTTAGAAATTAGTGACGTCACAGGTTTTTCTTTTTAATATATATATATTTGAGAGTTTTGGTTGTTCTTTTTGATGATATCGGGTCTCTGGTTAAGATTAAAGAAATTGCTTGGTTTATGTAAACGAAAAGATTTCTTAGAATCAGCCATTAATTAGTTTTTTTTTACCCTTATTTTTTTAACACTTATTTCTTTTTGATGATATCGGTTCTAAATCCACATATATCTGTTATGATACCATATATTAAAACTTTTTAAATATCATATGTGAAATTTAGAACATCAAAATCTTTTTGCATCATAATTTTAAAAAAGAAGTCCTGAAAGTACTGATAAGAGATTTAGATTTTTCTCTTGCTCCTTTTTCGCAATATATAAGGAGAGAGAAAAGGGGACCTATTCTATTTATAATAAAATCTTAATAATTCCTTTCGTCACGGTTTATTATTTGGTTTTAGGCCCATAAAAACCATCAACCAGATCAATCAATAAAAATTTGCTCAAACTCAAACGGTGTAGATCACTTTTTAATCAATAAGAGCTCATCCTACTTATATTATTAGGCCAAATTTGCTCTGATACTACTTATTAAAATTTTTTATATATTATATGTGAAATTTAGAATATTAAATAATAATCAAAATATAATTTATTGTTATATCTTTTTGCATCATAATTTATAAAAAAAATTTCCTAAAAGTACTCATTAGAGATTTAGATTTTTCTCTTGCTCCTTTCTCGCAAAATATAAGGAGAGAGAAAAGAGAACCTGTCACGCCCCAGACCCAAATATCGGGCTAGGGTGACAACCCGCCGCGTGCCGGGCACACAAGGCATCACAAAATATTTAACATATAACATCATTATATATAATCAAGCCAATCATCACTGAATACTAAAAGTTTTGGGTTACAAACCCTTACACACCACAATAATAAAGTTTGGGCATCAAGCCTTACACATAAGCAATACTGGGGTTACAACAAAATAATGGGTCTTGATTTATTTAATAGCAGATCCATCACCCCAACCATCCATCTTCAATCTCGTGGCTCTGACAAAAACATTGTAAGATTTTTGTGAGCTTACACTCAGTAAGTAAGCCACGTTATACAGTCAAATCATAGTATAGCAATCAATAAGCACATAAATGATCTACATGCTTAAACATTCCACAAATATTCAAACATGCAATGTAAGCAAACCCACTGTTTATACTCTCAATGGTAACTGTAAATGTGACCCACGACCCTGCAATATCTCAATAGTGTACCAACAAGCATCTCCCTACTGAAAGGGTCCAGATACCAGGGTCACGCCATGTCATAATCCACCAGAACACACTCTATATATGTGATGTCACCTCATAGAACCAAGCAGAACACATCCTCTAGATGTGTGATGCCACCTCATAGAACTCAGAACACATCCTCTATATGCGTGATGCCATCTCGAACCCAAGCAGAACACATCCTCTAGATGTGTGATGGCATAAACAAGCAGAACACGTCCTCTAAACGTGTAGGTGGCATAAACAAGCAGAACACATCCTTTAGACGTGTAGGTGGCATAAACAAGCAGAACACATCCTCTAGACGTGTGTGTGGTATGACATGATAAAGGAGAACCGCGGCGACACATAACAGTACCTCACATCACATACACTCATCATATCAATAACAACTATATATTGCATAAACAGTGGATTATACTTACTGAACAATTGCATGTAATATATCACATCAATGTCATAATAACTGCATCTCTCATGCATAGCATCCACACATGAAATCATAGCACATAAACAGCCATGTATCATAATATTCATCTACTTACAATTTAGCCAATAACAATTCTTCATGTCACAATTCACAATTTAAACATTCATATAATGATTAATTTATTAAATACTGATAACTGGCTTACTTACCTCAGTACGCAATCCAACAGGTATAAATCAGCTAGTCAGATGTCTGAGCACCTACAGGATCATTTTCACAATTAATTTATTAGTAAAGAATATTAAAATGTCCCTTAGAATTTCTACCTAAACTAGTTCATAGGCCCTACTTTGGGCTCGAATATCTCCCACTATACCTATCCAAATGGAGAAGTAAAAATACCCCAAGAAACTAGAATTCACCAAGATTCTAGCCATATAATTATTTTTCTAATCCTGACCAGTTACGGGGCCCAAAATCAGCTCACTGCATGGCCCAAAAGGCCTGAACCGGCC
Organism: Calamus simplicifolius; assembly: GCA_900491605.1. Classification (NCBI taxonomy): domain Eukaryota; kingdom Viridiplantae; phylum Streptophyta; class Magnoliopsida; order Arecales; family Arecaceae; genus Calamus; species Calamus simplicifolius. The sequence goes on along the minus strand of UESW01001547.1, from coordinate 224,787 downwards.
GGCCCAGCCGGCCCGGTTCATCACCGCCCACCCGATCCCCTGTTTCACCGAACAGGGGACGGGAACATAGCCGGCAGCCGGGGCCGCCGCCGGCCAAATTGAGGGTGGCCCGGCCGCCGGTGGCTGGGCCAGAGCCGGCCACCGCCGCGCCGGCCACCAAACTCCCGATCTCTCCCCCAATTTCACCCATCTTCTTCCACTCTACCACGCGGCATGATGCTGTGCCGGCGGCACGGCCGGCCACCTCGGCCGGCCGGACCTCCACCGGATGCACGCCCGATGCCGGTAGAGGCGACAGGCCAAAGCTCGGGCCCAGCGAGGCGGCGAGCACGCCGCCGGGCCCGAACCAACCAGCGGAAGGCTTCCGCCACCGCACGAGAGGAGGGCCAATTGGCCCTCTCTCTCATCTCTCTCTCCACCACCACCCCGCTGGATGCCTCCCCGGCGCCGGTGGGGTCGCCGGCCGAAGCTCAGGCCCGGCACGGCGGCGAGCACGCCGCCGGGCCTAAACCAAGCTTCGTCCGGTGTTGAGAAATTATTGAAACATAATTGCCCCAACTTTATTGATTTTGATGATTTCCAAAAGCCATGAGTACCTTAAAAATTAAAATGTGTTTATCTATCAAAAACCTTGAGCTTATTCAAATTGAAAGAAATGGAATATCAATGGTTATATCAAATGAATTTGAATCTATTAGAAAAAGGAGTTTCATACTCTATACTTAAAAGATTTCAAAAAGGAATTTTTATACATTATAACTCAATTGATGAATTCTTGAATCATGTCTTGAATCCATGCTTAATGTCATATTCAATGTATTCGAGTCAAATTTATATTTAAATTTAATTGGGACAAGTTTTAAAGTCAATCAGAATATTTTTCTGAGTTTTGTATCGGTCCCGAGCCGACTCAAGGGTTTCCGAGTCGACTCCCCAAAATGACTGATTTTCTCGAGTCGACCCTTGGTTTTTCAAGAGTCGACCCCTGACTTCTTGCGAGCCGACTCCTGTCTGTGCGAGCCGACTCCGCTCAAACAATAGAACCCATGTTTTTTGAGCACTTCTCGAGTCGACTCCCCATTTTCCTCAAGTCGACTCCCAACTTTCGCGAGCCGACACTTCTGTTTTCGCGAGTCGACCCTTCAATGCTTAAAAATGTTTCTATTTTTGGTAATCGACTTCGAGCCGACTCCCACAAAGCTCAAGTCGACTCCACAAAATCTGGGCGCGATTTTTAACGATGATACATCAGCCCCAACGGTAAGATTTTTGAATAACGGCTATTTTTTCTTGTCTCTAACGGATATATTTTTGCAGATTCTATAAATAGAGAAGGTCTTTTCAACCCAGATAGAGAGATTTTGAAAATCAAAGAGAGAAAAGAGTATCATTTGAAAAGAGGAAAAACAGAGCATATTGAAAAATTCATTTAGCTCAAAGAAGAGTGATTCAAAAGGAGAGAAATCCAAGAGGAAACTTCGTCTGCTCCTTCTCATCAATCCACAAGAGCCAAAGAAAATCCACAAGCATTTCAAAGATCAAATCGAAGGATTTTCAAAAGAGGAAAAAGCTTCATCTCAACTCCAAAATCTTCAACGGTCAAGAATCTTGCTGAGGCATGATTCAACACTTCTAGAGGAGTTAAAGAGAAGAAGGAAGAAAGCCCAAGCATCTACCATCTGCAAACATTATCAGGCTTTTCTAACCTTATATTATTTTGTACTTCATTTGTATATTTGCTCAAGGGGAGCACTTTATTGTTCAAACACTTTTATTCTATTTGTTTGCTGATTCAATCAGTGGATTGAATCAGTGGAGGTTGGTATACCTCGCTGCAAGCCGGAGAGCTTGTGTTGGGTTAGTTGTGAGCCCGTAAAAACAACGTGTAGGGTTTTGTGCTGGTAAGCCCGAGTTAAAACCAGCTGGGTTCGTTGTACGCCCGTGAAAACAACAAGTTTGAGTTGTGAGCTTGGAAAACAACTCGGCTGTAATCTAGAGAGATTATAGTGTGGACCCAAGTGAGTCTTGGGAGTGGACGTAGGTGCTGGTTGCGCCGAACCACTATAAAATTACCTTGTGTTTGCCGTGCCTTATTTTCTCTATCTCTATCTCTCTTTATTTGCTTGTGTATTAATTTTAGTTAGCCTCTCACTTGCACATCTTGCTAACTAATCAATTAAAGGTAAAAAGTCTTAAAATTTTTAAGAACCCAATTCACCCCCCCCTCTTGGGTTGCCATCTGGGCCAACATCCGGCCTGATTCCTCTCACTGCCTCCCGCGCTCTCTGTATCCCTGTCTATCTCTTTCTCTCCCGCTCTCTCTCTCTCTAGAAGCCAGGGAATTACCTGATGGATGAAGCACCAGCGTGAAGGAAGAAGTCCTTCTCCTCCCTATTTATTCACCTGTGTAGCGCCTCGGATCAAGGGTTTCCTGGAAGGCTAAACGCTTCGCTTGGAGCGAAGCATCAGTCCGGGGAACCCAATAGACTGGAGCTTGGTTCATCTGAACCAAGCCTGGTTCATCTGAACCAAATCTGGTTCGTTTGAACCGGGTACTACATTCTCCCCTCCTTATAAAAATTTTGGCCTCGAAATTGGTATACTATAAATCTCAAAATCAACAATCTTAAATGGATAATTTACCTTCAATTAATTGTGGATACTTCGATTTAATTTCATCCTCCAGCTCCCAAGAAGCCTCCCTCTCAGAGTGATTATTCCACTGAACTTTGACATACGGAATGGTACGCCGCCTTAAAATCTGATCCTTGCGGTCCACGATACGCACATGATGTTCCTCATATGATAAATCCTTCCTCAATTGAATAGGCTCATAAGCTATAACATGACTGGGGTCTGAAACATATTTCCTTAACATAGATACATGGAATACATTGTGAACGCCAGATAAGATCGGGGGCAGTGCTAAGCTGTATGCAACCTCTCCAACTCTATATCATAAGGAATACTACACCATCTCAGAACTTAATCCTTGCGGTCCACAATGTGCACAAAATGATCTTCATAGGTCAATTCTTTCTTAAGCTAAATTGGTTCAAGTTCTAACACATAACGGGGGTTTGAAATATGCCTCCTCAGTCATAAAGGTATAAAACACATTGAACACCCCAAAGAGTAATGAAGACAGTGCTAAGTTATAAGCCACCTCCTATTCCTTGATCAACATCTCAAATAGCCCAATAAATTATGGACTCAATTCACCTCTAAACACAAATCTCATCACGTCATTAGTTAGTAAAATTTCCAAATGATCTTCAACCTGAAATTTCAAATCTTTCTGTTTAACATCAACATAACTTTTCTATTAACTCTGAGCTACATGAAGCTGCTTTAATTAATGATACTTTTCATAGTTGTTAAACCAGCTCAGTAACCAAAATTTTCTCTCTCTCTCATCTCAATATGAAGGGAATCTACACCTTATCATAGACAATTGAAATGAATCCATTTGAATATTGGCTTGGTAATCATTAAAATAAGCAATTTCACTAAGGATAAGAAGCTATACCAAGCCCTTTCTAAATCCATCATACAGGCTCGCAGTATATCATCAAAATCTAATTGGTTCATGCAGATTGTCCATCTATTTGAGGGTGGAAGGCTGGACAGAAATTCAGCTTAATCCACAAAGCTTTTATGATGACATCATCGAATTAGGAGAGTCAGACAAATGGGTTCAGACTCAATTTACGCAGTTTATCATTAAACTAAAAATAAATATTAACATCTTTATCTCACTAAAATTTTATCCTCGAAATTAAATGTCCACAAATTTTGTACTATTAAAGATACTCACTAGCAAACTTTTATTTCATTCCTAAGCACCCAAATGACATGTCCAACTTTCAAAATTAATTTGATCTTTCTACCAAATAAAATTGAATTCCTTAAGAAGTATTTCTTTCCTGCCCCCTTATATATATATATATATAGATATATAGATATATATACCTTAACTTCTCACAACACAATCATTATAAATATCATAGAATCCATCACATGTATTATGTTATCTGTTCTTAAGGTTAGTAACACATCAGGTACTCTTAATTCCTTGATAAGACAGTTCTAAATTCTTGTGAATTAGATATAAGATAGTTTTCTTCCAATGCTCTCTTAACTCTTGAATAGTTGAATGTGCCATTAAGCATTACGACACTTATTTCAATCATCATAACATACTAGGTTTCACTCTTGAATACTTCAAGCTAACATCAATGAACATTAAGCCAATCATTTAGGATATCTTTCATAATTATCATAATCAACTAATTTAATTTCTTTGAATAATAGTGCCATCATTAATCATCAGTATGATTAATTTATCTCCTTCATAATTATCAATAATACTACCATAACCAATCAATTTCTCATGAATAGGTCAGTATATCCTCAATAAATAATGCAATTTAAATGATTCAAATTCTTGAATCGATTATTTTGTTACCAATGATTATCAAAATCATCTATAGATTATGCAATGTCCCATGCCATAACATGACCAATTAATTTAAACCCTTCAAATATCTCAAAGTGACTTCACTAATCTAGCTCAGATGGATATAAAACTTATAAGGTCAATAAAGATTAAAAATGCACTTACCATTCGAAAGACATAATTGAAAATTATAGTAATCTCTCTATGACTTGAAAGTGATAATAGATGTACCCTTAACCATAATCCATAATTGATAATAATTAAAATAAAATCATCTCCCTCCTATTATCTTAGAAAGATTCATGTCACCTACGGCTGATTGATAATTTATCCATCCTGGAGAAAGATATCTACTTAGAAACTATGAAGAAAGGTACAATAAGTATGCACAATAAATTAATGAATAGATATCTTGATTTAGAAATCTATTAACAGATGAAAATTCCTATGAAATTCTTTATCAGTGGAGTTTATCATATTCTCATTATTGCTAAAATCTTTCACTTTCTACCATCAAAATATTAGATCATTTATAGCCAAAATCAGTTCTAAAGGTTAATAGAGTCTACTGCTCTCAAAAACTTAAACAGTAATTGTCTCATAATTTAAAATTTTATATTCTTCATAAATGGTCCATCAAGATATAATATGCAGTCAACTATTTCATTAACATCAGTATCAACCATCTGCATGTCTAGCAAAGTAACAATCAGTTTTGAACATGCAATATCCATAATAAAGTTCTCTTAGTAAAATATACTTATCCATCCAGACTCAAATTCAAAAGTACTCAATTGTGATTAATCAAAACATGTAATTAACTATTTCATTCCCAAAGTATCATCAATATTAATCATTTCTATAATCGGCAGATTAGCTCATAATCTTAACTTATAATATCAACAATGTAAGTTCCACTATTAAAAATTTATTATATACATCCACATTCAAATTTAGATTTACTAACCCAAATCCACATATCAACTCAATTGCAATATGAACATAATGATGATATCTTAATCATATTAGTCAACAATTGCACTTTTTTCAACTACTATATCATATTCCATATATTTATCAGTCTTTTATTGCATATCCAATTAAAATTTCATCTCCCATATTATTTAAAGATCTGAAACTGCTACGAATCATTTCCAACAAGTTTAATGGAGCTAAAACCTCTAGAAGGCCCTAAGCCTCCCCACTGGTCAAGGCTACCAGCCAGGGAGCCTACATAATATCATTGGCTTGCGATGGTTCATTCTTAATTCCTATCAAATTTGTAATTCAATTAATATCTTGATAAACTTTAAATTTCAAGCTTCCAAAGCATAATTCATGAAATTCCTTTAAAGTCATAATTGTCTCTATGTCATCCAAGTATTTTGCCTAGAGTGTCATTATGCATATGTCCCTAAGGTCATAACCTGGATCCTGTGGGTTATGGGCCCACCACGCTTCCGCTGCATACTCTGATGCTGCATGTCCTGCATAGACTGCGACATACCCGAGAGAGCTTGAAGCATCTCGGACTGGAATCGCTGGTGCTCAGTTCCTACTGGGTTGGCAGGGACCGTACCTCCAGTAGTTCCTTGACCCACCGGCTGATCAGCATTACCGGCCAGAGAGTCCTCCTCATACAGTTGGCTCCTAGTATGGCGAGCCATAACTAATTCCTGGTAAATTGGATGTGGTTAATATCATCATAAACTAATGTGTCAGGTGTCTCTAAATATAATGTCATCAAAATATGTTCTCTCCGTGTTATCATGTCAATATGCCTGTGTCCCTAGGGTCATAAGTTCTCTACCTGTTATCATGTCAATATGTCTGTGTCCCTAGGGTCATAACCTAAGCTCTGATACCACTAAAGCTGTCACGCCCCAGACCCAAATATCGGGCTAGGGTGACAACCCGCCGCGTGCAGGACACGCAAGGCGTCACAAAATATTTAACATATAACACCATTATATATAATCAAGCCAAATCATCACTGAATACTAAAAGTTTTGGGTTACAAACCCTTACACACCACAATAATAAAGTTTGGGCATCAAGCCCTACACATAAGCAATACTGGGGTTACAACAAAATAATGGGTCTTGATTTATTTAATAGCAGATCCATCACCCCAACCATCCATCTTCAATCTCGTGGCTCTGACAAAAATATGTAAGATTTTTGTGAGCTTACACTCAGTAAGTAAGCCACGTTATACAGTCAAATCATAGTATAGCAATCAATAAGCACATAAATGATCTACATGCTTAAACATTCCACAAATACTCAAACATGCAATGTAAGCAAACCCACTGTTTATACTCTCAATGGTAACTGTAAATGTGACCCACGGCCCTGCAATATCTCAATAGTGTACCAACAAGCATCCCCCTACTGAAAGGGTCCAGATACCAGGGTCACGCCATGTCATAATCCACCAGAACACATACTCTATATGTGTAATACCACCTCATAGAACCAAGCAGAACACATCCTCTAAATGTGTGATGCCACCTCATAGAACTCAGAACACATCCTCTAGATGCGTGATGCCATCTCGAACCCAAGCAGAACACATCCTCTAGAAGTGTGATGGCATAAACAAGCAGAACACATCCTCTAGACGTGTAGGTGGCATAAACAAGCAGAACACGTCCTCTAGACGTGTAGGTGGCATAAAAAAGCAGAACACATCCTCTAGACATGTGTGTGGTATGACATGATAAAGGAGAACTGCGGCGACACATAACAGTACCTCACATCACATACACTCATATCATATCAATAAAACTATATATTGCATAAACAGTGGATTATACTTACTGAACAATTGCATGTAATATATAACATCAATGTCATAATAACTGCATCTCTCATGCATAGCATCCACACATGAAATCATAGCACATAAACAGCCATGTATTCATAATATTCATCTACTTACAATTTAGCCAATAACAATTCTTCATGTCACAATTCACAATTTAAACATTCATATAATAAATAATTTATTAATACTGATAACTGGCTTACTTACCTCAGTACGCAATCCAACATGTATAAATCAGCTAGTCAGATGTCTGAGCACCTACAGGATCATTTTCACAATTAATTTATTAGCAAAGAATATTAAAATGTCCCTTAGAATTTCTACCCAAACTAGTTCACGGGCCATACTTTGGGCTCGAATATCTCCCACTATACCTACCCAAATGGGGAAGTAAAAATACCCCAAGAAACTAGAATTCACCAAGATTCTAGCCATATAATTATTTTTCTAATCCCGGCCCGGGCCCAAAATTCAGCCCAAAATCAGCTCACTGCATGGCCCAAAAGGCCTGAACCGGCCAGCCCAGCCGGCCCGGTTCATCACCGCCCACCCGATCCCCTGTTTCACCGAATAGGGGACGGGAACATAGCCGGCGGCCGGGGCCGCCGCCGGCCAAATTAAGGGCGGCCCGGCCGCCGGTGGCCGAGCCAGAGCCGGCCGCTGCCACGGCCGGCCACCAAACTCCCGATCTCTCCCTCAATTTCACCCATCTTCTTCCACTCTACCGCACGGCATGATGCTGTGCCGGCGGCACGGCCGGCCGGACCTCCACCGGACGCACGCCCGGCACCGGTGGAGGCGACAGCCCAAAGCTCGGGCCCGGCGAGGCGGCGAGCACGCCGCCGGGCCCGAACCAACTAGGTTCGGCTTCCGCCACCGCGCGAGAGGAGGCCAATTGGCCCTCTCTCATCTCTCTCTCCACCACCACCCCGCCGGACGCCTCCCCTGGCGCCGGCGGGGTCGCCAGCCGAAGCTCAGGCCCGGCGCGGCGGCGAGCACGCCGCCGGGCCTGAACCAAGCTTCATCCGGCCTGATTCCTCTCACTGCCTCCCGCGCTCTCTGTATCCCTGTCTGTCTCTTTCTCTCCCACTCTCTCTCTCTCTCTCTAGAAGCCAGGGAATTACCTAATGGATGAAGCGCCAGCGTGAAGGAAGAAGTCCTTCTCCTCCCCATTTATTCACCTGTGTAGCGCCTCGGATCGGGGGTTTCCCGGAAGGCTAAACGCTTCGCCTGGAGCGAAGCGTCAGTCCGGGGAACCCAATAGATTGGAGCTTGGTTCATCTGAACCAAGCCTGGTTCATCTGAACCAAATCTGGTTCGTTTGAACCGGGTACTACAGAACCTATTCAATTTATAATAAAATTTTAATAGGTCTTCCCATCATGATTTATTATTTGGCTTTAAGCCTCTATATAAACTACCAACCACATCAATTAATAAAGGTTTGCTCAAGTTGTATATCACTTTTTAATCAATAGTGAGCTCATCCTACTTATATTATTAGGCCAAATTTATTCAGTCAATTTTATAATTAAAATTAACATTACTAACAATTAATAGTAGCAAATTCCAACGCTAGATAATATAAAATAAATCCAGCCTACAAAAGAACCAAGCCTGAAATAAAACTCTGGGTACAGTGCATTATCAAGTTCTTGATACACGCGTGCCGGTCCAGGCTGCAGCTGTGCCAGTGATAAAATTACTGGCAACCTGAATTCCATGTGGTTTCCATGCGAGTTACACCAGAAACTTGTGGTTATAATCTCCTGTGTTGCAGGAGTCCGATTTCAATGGCGTCCCAGCACTGTGGTGCAGGTTCCTTGTGTTCTGCTCTGTTATTAGTGAGGAATATCCTCCAATTTCCAAGCATTTCTTTGATTGGCTCTGATTTTTTCTGTTGGGCGATAGTGCTAGCATGGGCGGGAGGAGAAGAAAGATTTCTTGCTCTCTTCTGGTAAGGGGTGGATTGGGTGTTTGTTATGTCAACTCAGATGGCAAACTTAGCAGGCCAGGGATAATATGTTCTGCACTCAATTTAAATATTTAAGTATACGTGAAAATCAAAATAATTTAAATGACACATTTAAACATATTTTTCTAAATAAACATAATAATTTATAACTAATATAAATTAACCAAAGGAATTAAAAGAGTCCATTTAAATTCAAATTTTTTAGTTTTGTTTAAGTAACTAGTTAAAACTTTTAATTTTGTTTAAGTAATTAGTCGTTTTTTATATTTACAAACTACAAAATATTTAATTTAGGATTGGCATTATAAATGTAGGTAGATGATAATTGAAGCTGGCCTTGATTTTATGGTGTAGGAGTTACTTCATAGTAATGTAAGAATTTCTTACACATTTTTTATGAATTTCTTCTGCATCTCTCATTGAAAGCATCTGCATGAGAATTCGAAATTCAATGTATTATCTTTGATATATGACATGGCATATTATGGATGATTTATATGTAGTAGCATGGTTTAATCGAGTTTTGAATGATTGATGAGTATAGAGGTGCATGATCAGTATGATATCACATGGCAGAATACAAATTTTCGATAATGTATGGATGTATACATATGATCAATATGATGTAGCATGGCATAATTCTAGTCTTGAAGAAATTATGGATTTATATGCATGACCAGTATGATGTGACATAGCATAAATTGAGATTTAAACAAACTATGGATATATGTATATGTGTGTATATATATTTTTAATAATTTTGGCCCGCCGTTGAATGACGGCAGAAGACTGATGGTTCGGTGGGTCTTTTAATAATTTTGGCCCGCCGTTGACGGTAAGTCTTGGCCATTGACGGCAGAAGGCTGATGGTTCGGTGGGTCTTTTAATAATTTTGGCCCGCCGTTGACGGTAAGTCTTGGCCATTGACGGCAAAGGTTGGTGGGTCTTTTAATAATTTTGGCCCGTCGTTGACCGTTGACGGCAAGTCTTCTACGTGGAACCTAGTGGAACCCAATTGCCTCGTTACCCCACCGACACCGTATACGTTAGGTTCTACCCATTTCTCCTATTATCCATGTGGCTCATGTACAATTTATTAAATTTAAAAGAAAAATTAATTGATATATATTTATTATTAAAAATTAACTTTTCAATGCTACACTTGATTTCATATTTAAATAACATTTAAATGTATAACAAAAGTGATATAACTGATCCCAACGCCGTCAGGAAAGGTAACGGCAGTCATCGTCATTCCCTCACCCCGGCACCCCCTCGGGGTCGGGGGTAGGGTCATCATCCCTTAACCCCGGGGCCCCCACCGGTCCCGGGGTACATTGTCATTCCCTCACCCCCGGCACCCCCTCGGGGTCGGAGGTAGGGTCATCATCCCTTAACCCCGGGCCCCCACCGGTCCCGGGGTACATCGTCATTCCCTCACCCCCGGCACCCCCTCGGGGTCGGAGGTAGGGTCACATCCCTTAACCCCGGGGCCCCCACCGGTCCCGGGGTACATCATTCCCTCACCCCGGCACCCCCGGGGTCGGGGTAGGTCATCATCCCTTAACCTCGGGCCCCCACCGGTCCCGGGGTACATTGTCATTCCCTCACCCCCGGCACCCCCTCGGGGTCGGGGTAGGGTCATCATCCCTTAACCCCGGGGCCCCCACCGGTCCCGGGGTACATCGTCATTCCCTCACCCCCGGCACCCCCTCGGGGTCGGGGGTAGGGTCACCATCCCTTAACCCCGGGGCCCCCACCGGTCCCGGGGTACATTGTCATTCCCTCACCCCGGCACCCCCTCGGGGTCGGGGGTAGGGTCATCATCCCTTAACCCCGGGGCCCCCACCGGTCCCGGGGTACATCGTCATTCCCTCACCCCCGGCACCCCCTCGGGGTCGGGGGTAGGGTCACCATCCCTTAACCCCGGGGCCCCCACCGGTCCCGGGGTACATTGTCATTCCCTCACCCCCGGCACCCCCTCGGGGTCGGGGGTAGGGTCATCATCCCTTAACCCCGGGGCCCCCACCGGTCCCGGGGTACATCGTCATTCCCTCACCCCCGGCACCCCCTCGGGGTCGGGGGTAGGGCCATCATCCCTTAACCCCGGGGCCCCCACCGGTCCCGGGGTACATCGTCATTCCCTCACCCCCGGCACCCCCTCGGGGTCGGGGGTAGGGTCATCATCCCTTAACCCCGGGGCCCCCACCGGTCCCGGGGTACATTGTCATTCCCTCACCCCCGGCACCCCCTCGGGGTCGGGGGTAGGGTCACCATCCCTTAACCCCGGGGCCCCCACCGGTCCCGGGGTACATTGTCATTCCCTCACCCCCGGCACCCCCTCGGGGTCGGGGGTAGGGTCATCATCCCTTAACCCCGGGGCCCCCACCGGTCCCGGGGTACATTGTCATTCCCTCACCCCCGGCACCCCCTCGGGGTCGGGGGTAGGGTCACCATCCCTTAACCCCGGGCCCCACCGGTCCCGGGGTACATTGTCATTCCCTCACCCCCGGCACCCCCTCGGGGTCGGGGGTAGGGCCATCATCCCTTAACCCCGGGGCCCCCACCGGTCCCGGGGTACATCGTCATTCCCTCACCCCCGGCACCCCCTCGGGGTCGGGGGTAGGGTCATCATCCCTTAACCCCGGGGCCCCCACCGGTCCCGGGGTACATCGTCATTCCCTCACCCCCGGCACCCCTCGGGGTCGGGGGTAGGGTCATCATCCCTTAACCCCGGGGCCCCCACCGGTCCCGGGGTACATCGTCATTCCCTCACCCCCGGCACCCCCTCGGGGTCGGGGGTAGGGTCATCATCCCCTAACCCCGGGACCCCCACCGGTCCCGGGGTACATCGTCATTCCCTCACCCCCGGCACCCCCTCGGGGTCGGGGTAGGGTCATCATCCCTAACCCCGGGGCCCCACCGGTCCCGGGGTACATCGTCATTCCCTCACCCCGGCACCCCCTCGGGTCGGGGGTAGGGTCATCATCCCCTAACCCCGGGGCCCCCACCGGTCCCGGGGTACATCGTCATTCCCTCACCCCCGGCACCTCCTCGGGGTCGGGGGTAGGGTCATCATCCCTTAACCCCGGGGCCCCCACCGGTCCCGGGGTGTGTTATCATCCCCGATACCCCTTCGGGGTGGGGTCATCTGCGACCAACATGCGACAGTTGCCAAGAAACACGGCAACCTTCAGGTTGCACGGTGCTCGCATATAATTTTCAGTACGTGACCAGACCTTGCCGCAGCATACCGTCGGTACTTCCGTGATTGTGCCCTGTTACGGAGGGCCATGCCTCATAACGAGGTTTGGCGAGTTGCATGCCCCTGTGTATGACCATATCTTGCTACGACGTACGGCACGCTACTACTTGCAGCTATACTCCGTCCCATCAGCCGGCGGCGCGCACTGCATACCTTCGCGACCGCCGGACACGTGTGATATCACATCAACAGGAGGTACGCGGGACGTCTCCGGCACGTGTAGCTTCAGTACGAAAGTAATCTCCCCTAGACGAAAGGTGGGGCATTAGGACAAATATAAGAGGAAGGGAATGCGCGGTAAGGGGGATCCGAACTCTGGTTTTTCTGAGCTTTCTTCCTCCCAGCAAAAACCCTAACCGCCTCAGCTCCTCTTCGCTGGAGCGGTTCTTTGTCTGAACCCAAGCCACTAACTTGATCGTCGGAGGGTCCCCACCGGAGCTTCCGGTCCCCGGGGACTTTTCTTGCAGGATTTCCAGGAGCGAGACGTCTGTTTTCCCCGACGTTTGTGGAAAGTGACTTGGCGTCATCAGATTGGCGCGCCAGGAAGGGGGGTGCAAGAAAGACATCGAACCAGCTGCCTTCTTCTTCAAGACTCTGAAGCTATGGTGACTACTCGGACGAAGGGAGCTTCAGCCGGTCGCGCTGGGGGGCAGCGCTGCGGGGCTGGTCCACCAGCGGAGGCCCCCCCGGCTCTCCCATCCATCTATCCAGAACCTCCGAATCTCCAGGGGGCAGGGCTTTCTGCTCCGCGGAATGACGCTCCTGCTCCACAGCCACTTCAAGAAGATCGATTCGCTGCCCTGGCCACCCAGTCCAGTCGCTAGCGGCGGTGATCAAAGACATGCAGCAGCAGCAGCAAGCGGCCTTGCGGCAACCGGAGCCGAACCCGTCCGTCCCTGGAGTGGTGCAGCCTAGCCAGCACTCCTCCCGCCGGAGATCGCCGGTCCCTGCAGAGCATCCTCGCCGATCCCCGGCCAAGCCACATCCCCGAGAGGCGTCCAAAAGGCCCCGGTCTCCTTCTCGTCACGCCAGCGTCTCCCCTAAACGGCGGCACGGAAAGGAGGCGGAGCGCACACGCCGGCATCGCCGCCCCCGCTCTTCTTCTGAGTCTTCGGGGAGGGCTCCTTTGATGGCCGGATGCCTCGTCGAGCTGAGCGTCGATTGAGGAGTGCAACCAGAAGCTGGAGGAGCTCAGCCATCGTATCACTCACCTACCGGAGGCTGATTATGACAGTCGGCCACCTCTGTCTCGCCGCATCATGGAAGAGCCCATCTCCACCAGGTTTCGCCTTCCTCAGCTGGACCCTTACGATGGGACCACGGACCCCCTAGACCATCTGGAGAGCTATAAGGTACTCATGCAAGTTCAGGGGGCCACCGATTCGCTCATGTGTATTGCTTTCCCGGCTACCCTGAAAAAAGCTGCTCGGGCCTGGTATTCACGTCTGCCGCCGCGAAGTATCGACTCTTTCCGCCAGTTGGAGAGGGCTTTTCTGGCCCACTTTGACGCCTGCCGAAAGATTCCAAGGGTGGCAGACAGCCTGTTTGCCGTGCAGCAGAAGAATGGCGAGTCTCTGCGAGACTATGTCGCCCGGTTTAAGGAAGCCGCCTTGGAAGTCTATAACCTGGAGGACTCAGTGGCAACTCTGGCTCTGAAGCGGGGGCTTCGCCCTTCCCGCTTCGCCTACTCCCTGGAAAAAAAGCCGCCGGGTTCCTACTCCGAACTTCTGATCCGCGCCCAGAAGTACATCCGGGCGGACGAAGCTGACTTTTCCCGGCGGGAGGCCGGCGGAAGTACGCCCCGGAAGCCAACCCAGCCAGAACCTGCGGAAGCCCACCCCAGGAGGCCCGAGCCTCCTCGCCGGCCCGACAACCGTCCTCGACCTCCTGCACCAAGGGACGGGCCCTACACTCCGTTGCTTGCTCCGATATCCCAGATCCTGCTCGAGATCGAAGGGGAGCCCTATCTGCAACGCCCTCCTCCCATCAACCCGAAGATCCCCCGGAACAAAAATCTCTACTGCCGCTACCACCGGGACCATGGCCACAATACCGACGACTGCCGACAGCTGAAGAAGGCCATTGAAGACCTCATTCAACAAGGCCACCTGAGGAAGTTCGTCCAAAGGAACAACCCAGGAGCTCCTGGCCCGTCGGCGCCTGCACCGCCGATGATTGATAATACCCCGACAGGGAAGACAGTAGCAATGATTTCCTGGGGGGCAGGAGGCCCGTCAAAGAGACCAAGGGGAGAGGGAGGAGTGGAAACTGTAATTCCTTTTTTCGAAGAGGACTTAGAGGGGGTTGTAAATAAAAATGATGATAGCGTCGTCGTATCCATGACGATTGCTAAGCACCCTGTAAAACGAATCCTGGTCGACAGTGGAAGTTCAGTAGATGTTTTGAACTATGATGCCTTTGTTCGCATGGACCTGTCGCATGATCTACTTCGGCCTATCGTCACGCCTTTGATGGGATTCACGGGGGATTCGTGAGGGTCGAGGGGGAAATTACTCTTCCCGTGACGGCCGGACAGGCTCCATGCCAGAGCACTGTCCTTATAAAATTCCTGGTAGTCCGTGTGCCTCTGGCGTACAACGCAATTCTTGGGAGGCCTGGGCTCAACCTCTTGGATGCCGTCATTTCCACCAAGCGGCTCCTGGTGAGGTTCCCAACCACCAGCGGGATCGGCGAGATGCGAGGAGAGCGGGACCTGCCGGCGCCATGCTATCACTTGGCCCCCAGTCCCCAGGGGGCAGCGCTTACATCGCCATCTGCGTCGACATCAGAGACCCTTGACCCGCGGGACCTGGAGAGGAGGGGGGAACCGGCCGAGCGGCTGCTCACTTTCCCCCTCGGGGAGGACCCCGCGCGGGCGGTTCGAGTCGGAGCCTCACTTCCAGACGAAGCCCGTGACCGGCTCCTCACCTTTCTGCGGGCCAACATCGACGTCTTCGCGTGGTCAGCATCCGACATGCCCGGGATCCCGGAGGAGGTGATTACACATCAGCTCAACATCCGACCGGAGTGTCGACCTATCAGGCAGAAGAAAAGGAGTTTTCGCCCCGGACCGGCAGAGGGCTGTTGATGAGGAGGTGCGGAAGCTGTTGGCGGCTGGCCACATCCGTGAGGTGCGCTACCCCGACTGGTTGGCGAATGTCGTGATGGTTCGGAAGGCCAGTGGAAGCTGGAGAATGTGCGTGGATTTCACCGACCTCAATAAGGCGTGTCCCAAGGACAGCTTCCCGCTCCCCCGAATCGATCAGTTGGTAGACGCCACCTCGGGCACGAGACACTCAGTTTCATGGATGCGTTCTCGGGTACAATCAAATCAAGATGAGTCCGGCGGATGAAGAAGCAACCTCTTTTGTCACGGAGAAGGGGATCTACTGTTATAGGGTGATGCCCTTTGGACTAAAAAACGCCGGGGCCACTTACCAAAGATTAATGAACAAGGTTTTTGAGGATCAGCTAGGGCGCAACATGGAGGTATATGTGGATGACATGCTGACCAAAAGCACCAGCGCGGAGATCATGTGGTGGACCTCGAGGAGACTTTCAGCAATCTGCGCCGGTACCGGATGAAGCTCAACCCCCACAAATGCGCCTTCGGAGTAGCGGCTGGCAAGTTCCTGGGATTCATGGTGACCCAGCGCGGGATCGAGGCCAACCCCGACAAGATCAGGGCCATCCTGGAGATGCGGCCCCCGGTCAGCAAGAAGGAAGTACAGCGCCTAATGGGGAGGGTGGCTGCCTTGAGTCGTTTTATGTCAAGATCGGCGGAGAGGTGCCTGCCCTTCTTCAAGGCACTGCGCAAGATTAACGGCTTCGAGTGGACGAAAGAGTGTCAGGGCTCCTTTGAAGAATTAAAGCAGTTTCTCTCCACTCCGCCGCTGCTGTCCAAGCCTGAAAATGGAGAGGAGCTCTTTCTATATCTGGCCGCTTCCCCGGAGGCCGTTAGCTCTGTGCTTGTGCGCGTGGATACCGACGGAGCTCAGAAACCAATCTATTACACCAGCAAGGTACTCCACGACGCTGAGACCAGATATTCAAAAACCGAGAAGATTATCTTCGCCCTGGTGGTCTCTGCTCAGCGCCTTCGGCCTTACTTTCAAGCTCATCCCATCGTGGTGCTTACGGACCAGCCCCTGCGAGCTATCCTGTCTCGCCCCGACACCTCCGGCTGGCTGGCGAAATGGCCATCAAGCTGAGTGAGTTCGACCTGGCCATCCGGCCAAGATCAGCCATGAAGTCCCAGGTGCTGGCGGATTTCCTAGTCGAGTGCTCCTGGGCTGAGAAGGATGTGGAGGAGGCGCAACCGGAGGAGTTTGCGGACCCCCCCTCATCTGGGGAGGTGGGAGACTGGATCCTGCATGTAGACGGAGCGGCAAACTCCCAAGGGAGTGGAGCCGGACTTATTCTCGCAAGCCGGAGGGAGACGTGGTGGAGTACGCTCTCAGATTCCAGTTCTCGGCGACCAATAACCAGGCAGAGTACGAAGCCCTGCTGGCGGGGATGAGGCTAGCAAAGGAGCTGGGCGCGGGGCGCTTGAGGGCCTTCACGGACTCTCAGCTCATTTCTGGACAAGTCGCCGGGGAGTACGAGGCTAGGGACCCCACCATGTCCCGCTACTTAAGCAAGGTGCGGTCCCAGGCGTCTCATTTCTCTTACTTTTGTGTCAGCTATATCCCCAGAGCGGAGAATGCCAGGGCTGACGCGCTGTCTCGTTTGGCCACTTCGGTCGACGGGACGTTGGGGAGAACGTACGTGGAGCATCTACAAGTCCCAAGCATTGAGGCCGCGGATGAAGCATTACCAGTGGAGCCGGAGCCCTCCTGGATGGACGCCTACATCCGATACTTGACCGACGGTGCTCTCCCAGGGGACCCGGCGGAGGCCAAGCTGCTCAGGCAAGGGCCCCGAGATTCTTGGTGATGGACGGGAAACTTTATCGAAGATCATTCTCATATCCGGTCCTTAGATGTGTGGGGCCAACGAATCAGATTATATCCTTAGGGAGATCCACGAGGGTGTATGCGGGAGTCACCTGGGGGGCAGGGCCCTAGCATACAAGGCCCTACGCCAAGGGTATTTCTGGTTGACAATGAAGGAGGATGCGGCCGAGCTTGTCAAGAAGTGCGATAGCTGTCAACGTCATGCCAATATTCAGCGACAGCCAACGTCTCACCTAACTCCTCTGGTGGCACCCTGGCCCTTTGCCCAGTGGGGGATGGATATCTTGGGTCCATTTCCCCCGGCCTCGGGCAGCGGAAGTTTCTCCTGGTGGCGGTGGATCACTTCACCAAGTGGGTTGAAGCTGAGGCTCTGGCCAAAATCACCGAGAGTAAAGTGAGATCTTTCTTCTGGAAGTCAATCATATGTCGGTTTGGACTGCCGCGCACTCTAGTCACTGATAATGGCCGGCAGTTTGACAACGCACCTTTCCGGGAGTTCTGTTCCGAGCTGGGTATCTGTCAGAGGTTCACCTCCGTCGGGCATCCTCAAACCAACGGGGCAGCTGAGGTGACTAACCGGATCATCCTCCAGGGGCTAAAGACTCGACTGGATGGCTGCAAGGGACGATGGGTAGAAGAACTCTCCAATGTGCTATGGGCTTATCATACGACGCCACGAACTCCCACTGGCGAAACGCCATTCAGCTTGGTCTTTGGTTCTGAGGCCGTCATTCCTGTGGAGATCGGCGCGCCCAGCCCTCGGGTAGAAGCCTACAGTGAAGAAGATAACCCAGACCAACTGCGAGCCAATCTCGACCTGGTGGAGGAGATGCGAGATCGGGCGCGGCTTCGAATGGCAGCCTATCGACAACGGGCCGCAAAGTACTATAACGCTCGCGTACGCCCCCGGACGTTCCTACCAGGAGACCTAATCCTTCGACGGGCTGAAGTCTCAAAACCAACTGAAGGCGGCAAGCTAGCCCCTAACTGGGAGGGACCTTACCGAGTCGCTGAGACGCTGCACCACGGAGCTTACAAAATCAAAGAACTTGATGGGACACCACTTCCTAGGACGTGGAATGCGGATAATCTCTGCCGGTATTATCAGTAATGTATCCCTCCGCTCATATTAAACGTCATCTCCGTATTTGTTCGCATGTTCACCCCTTATTCAATGCTGACGGAATTCAATTCTAGTTATCTGAATCTTCCCAAAGCCCGGCACCTCGTCGGCACCAAAGCCCTGCACCAGCCAGGCATAAAGCCCAGTGTACCACTGGCAGAGCAGTGTACCACTGGCTCTCAACAACAAAAGCCCTGCACCAGCCAGGCATAAAGCCCAGTGTACCACTGGCAGAGCAGTGTACCACTGGCTCTCAACAACAAAAGCCCGGCACCCCGTCGGCACCAAAGCCCTGCACCAGCCAGGCATAAAGCCCAGTGTACCACTGGCAGAGCAGTGTACCACTGGCTCTCAACAACAAAAGCCCGGCACCCCGTCGGCACCAAAGCCCTGCACCAGCCAGGCATAAAGCCCAGTGTACCACTGGCAGAGCAGTGTACCACTGGCTCTCAACAACAAAAGCCCGGCACCCCGTCGGCACCAAAGCCCTGCACCAGCCAGGCATAAAGCCCAGTGTACCACTGGCAGAGCAGTACCACTGGCTCTCAACAACAAAAGCCCTGCACCAGCCAGGCATAAAGCCCAGTGTACCACTGGCAGAGCAGTGTACCACTGGCTCTCAACAACAAAAGCCCGGCACCCCGTCGGTACCAAAGCCCTGCACCAGCCAGGCATAAAGCCCAGTGTACCACTGGCAGAGCAGTGTACCACTGGCTCTCAACAACAAAAGCCCGGCACCCCGTCGGCACCAAAGCCCTGCACCAGCCAGGCATAAAGCCCAGTATACCACTGGCAGAGCAGTGTACCACTGGCTCTCAACAACAAAAGCCCGGCACCCCGTCGGCACCAAAGCCCTGCACCAGCCAGGCATAAAGCCCAGTGTACCACTGGCAGAGCAGTGTACCACTGGCTCTCAACAACAAAAGCCCGGCACCCCGTCGGCACCAAAGCCCTGCCCCAGCCAGGCATAAAGCCCAGTGTACCACTGGCAGAGCAGTGTACCACTGGCTCTCAACAACAAAAGCCCGGCACCCCATCGGCATCAAAGCCCTGCACCAGCCAGGCATAAAGCCCAGTGTACCACTGGCAGAGCAGTGTACCACTGGCTCTCAACAACAAAAGCCCGGCACCCCATCGGCACCAAAGCCCTGCACCAGCCAGGCATAAAGCCCATGTACCACTGGCAGAGCAGTGTACCACTGGCTCTCAACAACAAAAGCCCGGCACCCCGTCGGCACCAAAGCCCTGCACCAGCCAGGCATAAAGCCCAGTGTACCACTGGCAGAGCAGTGTACCACTGGCTCTCAACAACAAAAGCCCGGCACCCCGTCGGCACCAAAGCCCTGCACCAGCCAGGCATAAAGCCCAGTGTACCACTGGCAGAACAGTGTACCACTGGCTCTCAACAACAAAAGCCCGGCACCCCGTCGGCACCAAAGCCCTGCACCAGCCAGGCATAAAGCCCAGTGTACCACTGGCAGAGCAGTGTACCACTGGCTCTCAACAACAAAAGCCCGGCACCTCGTCGGCACCAAAGCCCTGCACCAGCCAGGCATAAAGCCCAGTGTACCACTGGCAGAGCAGTGTACCACTGGCTCTCAACAACAAAAGTCCGGCACCCCGTCGGCACCAAAGCCCTGCCCCAGCCAGGCATAAAGCCCAGTGTACCACTGGCAGAGCAGTATACCACTGGCTCTCAACAACAAAAGCCCGGCACCCCATCGGCACCAAAGCCCTGCACCAGCCAGGCATAAAGCCTAGTGTACCACTGGCAGAGCAGTGTACCACTGGCTCTCAACAACAAAAGCCCGGCACCCCGTCGGCACCAAAGCCCTGCACCAGCCAGGCATAAAGCCCAGTGTACCACTGGCAGAGCAGTGTACCACTGGCTCTCAACAACAAAAGCCCGGCACCTCGTCAGCGCTCAAAGCCCTGCACCAATCAGGCATAAAACCTGGCTAACCGCTAGCGGAGCGGCGTACCAATAATTCTTCATCCGACGTCCTATCGGTCGAAGCAAAGCTAAGTCCCGCGGGCATCAAGCTGCGCGCCAGACTGACACCAGGTCCAATACTTGACCGGGCGTTACGCCTATAGCTCCGAGGGAGCCCACCGGCCTAACCCCCGATCAGCGGTGCCCCCGCTCCCAAGATTCAATCCCACCTAGCTCTAATCCGCGGGCCCATGTAACTAAGGCGGAACGCTGCAGGTGGGAGGGTGTCCCTCGGAATCGTCGAGACAAACAAGAATCGTGGGACCGTATCAATTGATGAAGTTAACAATAATACAAAGATCATCGTGAAAAGTATTTTCATTAACTAATCAACTAAGAATTACAAAACCCCGACGTAGTCGGGCTTACAAAAGAAAGAAAGAAAAACAAAGTCGCGAACACAGACTCATGGCTCCGCCGGTGCGGGCTCATCATCGGAAGAAGTCTGGTCTGACAATTCGATCTCCAGAGCCTGGGGGAAATTCAAGTCCCTGGCCACCCTTTCCTTAGCATGCTGGAACCCATCGAGGTATACGGCGGCCGAAGCTTCGGCCAGGTCATCTGCGAAATGCTCAGATGCCTTGTACTCCTCAACAAGTCCAGCAGCCCGAACTTTTTCCGCAGCAAGGGCCTCCGCCATGGTTTTTTCAGCCTCCCGAGCCTGGCGTATCTCCTCTCGGGCATGGCTCAACTCTTCCTCACGGCGGCAGATCTCCTCCCTTGCCGCTCCAGCTTCCTCCGCCGCCGCACCCGCTCGGTCCTCGGCCTCCCGGAGCGCTGAGGTCAGCTCAGAGATGTGCATGTCCCTGGCCATGACTGCGCTCTCAGCCTCCGCCATTTGAGAGAGCGCCGCGCGCGTGCGATTGGCCTCCATTTCTGCCCGGCTTGTGGCGGCCCTCACTTCGCTTGCACAGGCGTCTCTGACCGCTTCCAGCGCCTTTTCTGCCTTTTTGCGCGGCGCTGGGCCTCCTCGGCCTCCTTCTGCGCCTCCCGCAGAACCTTTTTTCCTCCGTGGATAACCTCCCTGGCGGCCCTCAGGGAGTGAGCGATCTGCACACAAGCCCAGGTCAACAGGATATATACATATGTAGGAACAGTAAGGGGGAAGGAACGAGAAGATAACTTACCTTGACCACTGCGGCGTAGGAATCCCGGAAGAACACGCCCGCTCCCAGATGGCTGAGATCTTCTATGATCCTGAGATCAAAAACCGGACCCAAGGCCCGCTCGGCCCAGCGGCCGTCATCCAGGAAGTCCCGAGGCGGCCTGGGCGCCCCCTCGCCTTCCTCCGCTGTTCCTGAAGGCCCCGGCTCTACGTGCGGACCACTCCCGAGTGGCCCTTCGGGGGATGGGCTCGCGGGGCCAGATGGCCCCTCGCCCCAGTCCCTGGCGACGTCGGATGGGGTCGTCCTCCCGGGGACCGGGAACTCACCAGTTGGCACATGCGCCCCCACTTCTGATTCCTCGGCAACGGCTCCCGCAGCCGCCCCGCTTCTGGTTCCTCGACGGTGGCTCCCGCAGTCGCCCCCACCTCTGGCAGAGTGTCGGCCGTGAGGTCGACCTCCGGAATAGAGGGGGCATGTGGCGGAGCCGGGGATGGGGAGACGAGCGCCGGGAGGGGGACCCTGACCGCCGGACGTTTCGGGGCCGGGGCCCGCTGGTCCCTGGGCGGCCCTTCTCGGGCCCTCTTTTTGGCAGCCTTTACCACCTTCGCGGTCGGAATCTTCATGGCTGCATAGCACATTAGATTTTCAGAATGGTAAAAAAAAAAAAAAAAAAAAAAAAAGAAAGGAAGAAGGAAGAGCGGAATTTCTAAGTATGGAGAATTTACCCCGCTGGGAGATGAGACCCGCCAACTCAAAGTTATCCTCCGCTAACAGCAGGGTGTACCGGGGGATCTCGGCGGTCAGCAACACCCCCATCGCCTTCCCGGTCCCCAGGATGAACAACCGCGGCGTTCCCTCGAAGGTCGGGGTCCCCCCATCGGGGCCGGACTTGGTCAATATTGGCAAAAAAGAAACGGGGTTTCCACCCCTTAATTGACGAAGGAAAAGAAGCTTAAGGACCCTGTTGGGTCGGGGCTGGAATAGCCACCACCCTTTTTGAGCTCGGAGGGAGTAGAAATTGCAGAACAAACTGATCCTGGGAGTAATGCCTAAGCGGTGACAAAGAATAACAAAGGCGCTAATCATGCGACAGGAGTTTGGGACCAACTGAGAAGGAGTCAAAGAGTAGAAATCAAGTAGGCGGACAAAGAAAGGATGAAAGGGAGGACGGAGACCTGCCTGCAGGCAGATCTCATAAAGAGCTACTCGACCGGGTCGGGAGGAGATGACCCAGTCGTCAGGTGTTGGTAGGAATAACTCGACCTCCCGAGGAATCCTGTAGCGGGCCCAGATCCTTTCCACGTCCGATCGCCTCAGGATGGAGGCTGTCCCCTCTGGGGACTCCTCCACCCTCGATGAGGTCCCGGCCCTCAGCCGGTGGCCCCTTGATGGGGCCCCACCGGTGGCCCGTCGCCGGGCCAGAGGGACGTGGTCCTCCGAGTCAGAGGACCACTCGAGGGGAGGAGAAGGAGAAGGGGTCTGAGGCCTCACAGAAGGAGGACGGTCCTCAGAACCGTCCTCCGAGGTCCAAGAAGGTGAACTCATAGTAAAGAGAATTGAGACGAAAAAGCTGACCTGGAAGAACAAAGAAAAGTTGGGCACGAGCTCGCAGGTTGAAGGAACGCAGGGGAGCAAAAGGAAGAAGATGATGGCGATGAAGCATCAGCCCGCCTCCTTTTGGCTAGATTTATCGAGTTTTCAAAATGTCCCGCCATGTCTCGTCAACCACGCGGCTCCTTGCTATACGTCGGTTCGCCTCGAGGATTACCCCGGCGCGTGGTGCGGCACGCCCCGGCCAGCGATGGGACCTCGCTGACGTCGCCGTAATGAGAGGAAATGATGATACGCCTTTTCGCACAGACTCCAAAGAGCTCATCTTCATTTTCGAGGGCGATCACGGCTGGCGCGGTGTACGGGGGCCATCTCCTTACATTCCCACACCGTCCGCATAGAACTCAAGGGCAGGGATCAGCCACGTGGAGAACGCCCCTTGAGCCTCAGTGGTGGGACCCGCTTTGCCCCAGGGGCGAGGGGGCATCTGATATGACTGATCCCAACGCCGTCAAAAAGGTAACGGCAGTCATCGTCATTCCCTCACCCCCGGCACCCCCTCGGGGTCGGGGGTAGGGTCATCATCCCTTAACCCCGGGGCCCCCACCGGTCCCGGGGTACATGTCATTCCCTCACCCCCGGCACCCCCTCGGGGTCGGGGGTAGGGTCATCATCCCTTAACCCCGGGGCCCCCACCGGTCCCGGGGTACATCGTCATTCCCTCACCCCCGGCACCCCCTCGGGTCGGGGGTAGGGTCACATCCCTTAACCCCGGGGCCCCCACCGGTCCCGGGGTACATTGTCATTCCCTCACCCCCGGCACCCCCTCGGGGTCGGGGGTAGGGTCATCATCCCTTAACCCCGGGGCCCCCACCGGTCCCGAGGTACATTGTCATTCCCTCACCCCCGGCACCCCCTCAGGGTCGGGGGTAGGGTCATCATCCCTTAACCCCGGGGCCCCCACCGGTCCCGGGGTACATCGTCATTCCCTCACCTCCGGCACCCCCTCGGGGTCGGGGGTAGGGTCACCATCCCTTAACCCCGGGGCCCCACCGGTCCCGGGGTACATTGTCATTCCCTCACCCCCGGCACCCCTCGGGGTCGGGGGTAGGGTCATCATCCCTTAACCCCGGGCCCCCACCGGTCCCGAGGTACATCGTCATTCCCTCACCCCCGGCACCCCCTCGGGGTCGGGGGTAGGGTCACCATCCCTTAACCCTGGGGCCCCCACCGATCCCGGGGTACATTGTCATTCCCTCACCCCCGGCACCCCCTCGGGGTCGGGGGTAGGGTCATCATCCCTTAACCCCGGGGCCCCCACCGGTCCCGGGGTACATCATCATTCCCTCACCCCCGGCACCCCCTCGGGGTCGGGGGTAGGGCCATCATCCCTTAACCCCGGGGCCCCCACCGGTCCCGGGGTACATCGTCATTCCCTCACCCCGGCACCCCCTCGGGGTCGGGGTAGGGTCATCATCCCTTAACCCCGGGGCCCCCACCGGTCCCGGGGTACATTGTCATTCCCTCACCCCCGGCACCCCCTCGGGGTCGGGGGTAGGGTCACCATCCCTTAACCCCGGGGCCCCCACCGGTCCCGGGGTACATTGTCATTCCCTCACCCCGGCACCCCCTCGGGGTCGGGGGTAGGGTCATCATCCCTTAACCCCGGGGCCCCCACCGGTCCCGGGGTACATTGTCATTCCCTCACCCCCGGCACCCCCTCGGGGTCGGGGGTAGGGTCACCATCCCTTAACCCCGGGGCCCCCACCGGTCCCGGGGTACATTGTCATTCCCTCACCCCCGGCACCCCCTCGGGGTCGGGGGTAGGGCCATCATCCCTTAACCCCGGGGCCCCCACCGGTCCCGGGGTACATCGTCATTCCCTCACCCCCGGCACCCCTCGGGTCGGGGGTAGGGTCATCATCCCTTAACCCCGGGGCTCCCACCGGTCCCGGGGTACATCGTCATTCCCTCACCCCGGCACCCCCTCGGGGTCGGGGGTAGGGTCATCATCCCTTAACCCCGGGGCCCCCACCGGTCCCGGGGTACATCATCATTCCCTCACCCCCGGCACCCCTCGGGGTCGGGGGTAGGGTCATCATCCCCTAACCCCGGGACCCCCACCGGTCCCGGGGTACATCGTCATTCCCTCACCCCCGGCACCCCCTCGGGATCGGGGGTAGGGTCATCATCCCCTAACCCCGGGGCCCCACCGGTCCCGGGGTACATCGTCATTCCCTCACCCCCGGCACCCCCTCGGGGTCGGGGGTAGGGTCATCATCCCCTAACCCCGGGGCCCCCACCGGTCCCGGGGTACATCGTCATTCCCTCACCCCCGGCACCCCCTCGGGGTCGGGGGTAGGGTCATCATCCCTTAACCCCGGGGCCCCCACCGGTCCCGGGGTGTGTTATCATCCCCGATACCCCTTCGGGGTGGGGTCATCTGCGACCAACATGCGACAGTTGCCAAGAAAACACGGCAACCTTCAGGTTGCACGGTGCTCGCATATAATTTTTAGTACGTGACCATACATTGCCGCAGCATACCGTCCGGTACTTCCGTGATTGTGCCCTGTTACGGAGGGCCATGCCTCATAACGAGGTTTGACGCGTTGCATGCCCCTGTGTATGACCATATCTTGCTACGACGTACGGCACGCTACTACTTGCAGCTATACTCCGTCCCATCAGCCGGCGGCGCACACTGCATACCTTCGCGACCGCCGGACACGTGTGATATCACATCAACAGGAGGTACGCGGGACGTCTCCGGCACGTGTAGCTGCAGTACGAAAGTAATCTCCCCTAGACGAAAGGTGGGGCATTAGGACAAATATAAGAGGAAGGGAATGCGCGGTAAGGGGGATCCGAACTCTGATTTTTCTGAGCTTTCTCCTCCCAGCAAAAACCCTAACCGCCTTAGCTCCTCTTCGCTGGAGCGGTTCTTTGTCTGAACCCAAGCCACTAACTTGATCGTCGGAGGGTCCCCACCGGAGCTTCCGGTCTCCGGGGACTTTTCTTGCAGGATTTCCAGGAGCGAGACGTCTGTTTTCCCCGACGTTCGTGGAAAGTGACTTGGCGTCATCAAAAGATTTATAATCGAAGCTTCAATGACTTAAATGATATTTAAGACAATTGTATATATGGCATAATAATAA
This sequence comes from Calamus simplicifolius, assembly GCA_900491605.1. Taxonomy (NCBI): domain Eukaryota; kingdom Viridiplantae; phylum Streptophyta; class Magnoliopsida; order Arecales; family Arecaceae; genus Calamus; species Calamus simplicifolius. The sequence continues at coordinate 198,372 of UESW01001547.1, read as the reverse complement.
AATAGTTATTTTTTCTTAATTCTAAGCTAGAAAAAGGTTGAACAAACTTCTTAAATTTTCAATTTAGCTTACTTTCCACACTTGGTTCCATATTTAAATAATATTTAAAAATATAATATTGCTTTGATTATGTTGGTATTAATCGTATTGCTTTGATTATATTGGTATTATATATGTAGCCTTAATCATGTGGGTACTATGTTATTTTTGTCATATCGGTTTGCATTTTGGAATTCTTGCTAAGCTTTTTTTAGCTTACCGTATTTTTTAAACTTCTTTCTTTCTTCTATAGAACCCGTGGATAGCTAGCATATGTTGGAATTTTGGTGGCATAGAGATAGAAGAATGAGCTGACTTTAGTACTACCAGAGAGAAATGAATAAACAAATGTAGTTAAAATTTATTAGTTATTATTAAAAATGTTTTTTAGCTTCCATTCAATATAAAATAATAATATTATTATTGCTATCATGTTGGACTTTTTTCAGCAAGCCTTGCATGTTTCTCGAGGATACACTCAGAAAATGTGAAGATGTACCTGCATCCACTATTGTGCTAAGTTTAGATTGTACTAATTTTGATATAAGAGCATAAATATAAAGTCTTAGGAGGAGAGAAAACATAATTAATGCCATTTGATGTGCATGTTGTTAATTATAGATGATACATAGAGATCAATTAAGAGGCCTACTTATTTTATTGATGTCCCTACTGCTTGGGTACCCTCAAATTAGCAAACTGATGCTCCATCCTTGCTGGTCAATAGCGCGTCCTAATAGGAGAATCACATTTAATGGCACTACTAATGATGGTCAAAGAATAAATACTAGTTGCACCCAAAAGATAGAGGTGCATTGAATACTTAAAACTAGTACCAGAACAGAAGTATATGCACATACATTTTATAGTTTGTTAGTGCTTTGCTAATATTCAAAAATCTAATTGATCATTTCTTTTATATAGTGCGACGTCCAAATCATAGCTACATCATTCAAGATAATTATTAAAATCTTATAATATAGAGTTACATTAGTTCGTCCAGACTATAATAGAGCTAGCAACAAGCTGTGAAGATAAATGATGCCAAAGTATATACCATAAAAGAGAATGCATCTTTGTCAATGGATTAACGTATCAGCATCAATCAGTACTAGTTGCTCCCACCCCCTTCCCTCCCTCCCTCCCAAAAAAAAAAAACAAAAAACAAAAAAAAAATCATATCTATTGGCTTTCTTATCAATTTCATTACCAATGTTTTAAATATTTGTAACTCTTGATATAATAGACATGATCAACCTAGAGAAAAAATGAATTATTAAAATAATTCAAGAACTTCTATGAACTTTTATTAATTGAATATTAGATAATAATAATACTCTTTCTACCTAAAAAACTTCTCTAGCTATGTCGTTTGTTGCATTCATATCCAACTCTAAACTATTTATGCCAAATCTAAACTTGAATCTAATTTATACCCTATGATTTGATTGCACCTATGGTATATCTAGAAATAATTAAGAATTTATGGTGTTTTAGGTTCTCATTAACCTAGGCTTATCATAATATAGGAAGTGGTAAAAAGTGGTAAGAAGATAAGATTCGATGTAGATGTGTAATAGAGAGAAAGAAGATAATCAGCACTATCTTTTATATCTCAATTTTTTTGAACATTTATATTTTTTCCATGAGAAAAAAAGAAGGTCTAAAGATACTTCTAACAAGGAGTGTGTGTATTATTTATCACCTGAGGTTTGAACTTAAAACCTTTTTTTTATAGAGATATTCAAAAGAGCCAACAGTTATGTTGGATATATTTCATCTTATGAACAAATTCAATCCAATAAAAACAGCATTAAGTCTTACTTTAAGGTAAGTTACCAAATGACCCTTTCATTGTCTATATCTTATAAATACTCTCTATTGATTGAAACCGTAAAATCCAATCAATCCTTTAAAGTTTATCTAATAAGCAGCCTTAATTCTTATTGCATATAATTATTAACTTTATATTTCATATAGCCATCTTTTTAAGTTATATAAATAATAAGTATCTACATAGTTATTCCTCTAAAAATAGGCAATCATTGATGGTAAGGAAGAATTAAAAATTAAAAGGAATTGATATGATGAATCAAGCGTCACATAATTGGCCAACAGGAAACAGATTTATAACTCAGTCCTTTGGTGGCCGGTTATTAGTTTTGCACTATTTTTTGATTGAACTTTTAACATCATCTGAAAAACAAAAGCAATGGACTACAGTTGGTCTCAAAACTAGAGCGCTGGTGGTGGCTGGGAAGTCCTTTTCCCACCGAACTTCGAGATTCCAAATGCCATCTCACTTCATTTCGTTGATGGTTCGGTGTGTCTTAAGAACTTGACCCGCGGTTGAGAGCAAGTCTTCTGCGTGGACCCCAATGGAACCCGATTGCCTCGTCGCTCTCCGCATACGCAAGGTGCGTCTTAATAAATAATAACTTTGACCCACAGTGAACAGCAAGTCTTCAGCGTGGACCCTAGTGGAACCCCAATCGCTTCGTCGTTCCTCGCGCACGTATTCTATACAGTACTTTACGGATTAGATGCCGTGCAGGACACGGCTTGGAAGCCCAAGTGGAACCGCATGATGCTCTAGGAACCACAGCACCGTGCTCCCATCTCCATCCTTCCACGCTATATAAGAAGAGCTGAGGCGCACCATTAAAACCAAGCAATTAACCAATCCAAAAAAAAAAAAAAAGAGAGAAAGAAATGGCAACCATTATTCTCCCTTCAGCTATGCGGCCAATCCTATCCACTCCACTGTACTTCCTCTCTTTTTCCTCTTACTATCGGTCTTCTCTTTGAAAACCGATGCAGAAACCGAAGCTAAAGCTCTTGTGGAATGGAAAGCCAACTTGTTTCAGCCTGACTCTCTCAGTTCATGGTCTCTTGACAACTTAACTAGCCCATGTAAATGGCACGGTGTTCTCTGCAACTCCGATGGCAGCGTCGTTAAACTAAACTTATCCGATTGCAAACTCAATGGCACCCTCAACAGCTTCGCTTTTTCGTCTCTACCCAACCTCACCAGCCTTGATCTCAGTTCCAACTTCCTTTATGGACCCGTCCCTCCAAGCATTTCTAATCTCTCCAAGCTCACCTTGTTGGACCTTGGCCTCAATCAGTTCTATAGCTCCGTGCCACCAGAGATCGGAAGGCTCTCGGAGCTTCTCCATCTTCGTCTCTATAGAAATGCTCTTGTCGGGCCAATCCCATACCAGCTCAGCCACTTGAAAAAGGTACGCCATTTGGACCTCAGTTTCAATTTCTTGGAGACGCCAAACTACTCTAAGTTCACCGCCATGCCTTCATTGTCAAACCTTCACTATACGATAATAACCTGACTCTTGAATTCCCATCGTTTCTACTAAACTGTACCAATATGACCTATCTTGACCTGTCGTTGAACTATCTAAAAGGTCCGATACCCAACTCATTATCAACCAATTTAGTTAACCTTGAGCATCTCGATCTTTCTTTTAATTTCTTTAAAGGAGTCATTCCAGCATCCCTTGCCAAGTTGTCCAAGCTTCAAGACCTTCTTCTTGGCTGGAACGAGCTAACCGGGGGTATACCACCGATACTTGGGTCCATTTCAAGCCTTCGCACACTATATCTCAACAACAATCCATTACGTGGACCGATCCCTTCTTCTCTAGGCAAGCTTCGAATGTTGGAAGAACTTTATTTGTCTTCGACAGAATTGAATGCTACCATACCTTCTGAGCTGGGCCTCTGCACCAACCTCACTACTCTGTCTCTCTTATAATGACCTAACAGGGATCTTGCCCCCATCTTTGTCAAGTCTGACAAATATTAGATTTTTTGATGTGGGCAACAATTTACTCTCTCGTGAGATCTCACCAAACTTGTTCACCAATTGGACCCAGCTTTATGGCCTTGGGTTAGCTAAAGCCTTGAATGGTCGGCTACCTGGAGAGATAGGATTGCTTAAAAAGTTGAAATATTTAGACATTCGGAGCAACCGCATGCCAAGTCCAATTCCATCGGAAATTTGGAATTTTATCAACTTGATGGATTTGGGTCTCTCAAACAACTTATTTACTGGTCGAATTCCATTGGAGATTGGGAATTTGATCAACTTGATGGATTTGGATCTCTCAAACAACTTATTTACTGGTCCAATTCCATCGAAGATTTGGAATTTGACCAACTTGATGTATTTGGGTCTCTCAAACAACTTATTTACTGGTCCAATTCCATTTGAGATTGGGAATTTGATCAACTTGATAGATTTGGGTCTCTCAAACAACTTATTTACTGGTCCAATTCCATCAGAGATTGGGAATTTGACCAACTTGTGGAAAATGAATCTCTCAATGAACTCATTTACAGGTCCAATTCCTCACACAATGGCGAGCCTAAAGCAACTTGATAGTATGGATCTCTCCCACAACAACCTAACTGGTGAGATACCAAACCAGCTCCTTAATCTTCCGAACCTCTGGTACTTGGATCTATCTGGGAATCAGTTGGTAGGCATGCTTCCAATGGATCAGCAAAAGGCTATGATGGATCACACTTTCTTGCCCAGTATGAGTTCTCTCTTTCTTTCAAACAACATGCTAAATGGTAGCATATTCCCATTCATTTGTAGAATGATGAATTTGGCAACACTAGATCTTTCTATAAATCATTTTTCTGGAGAAATCCTCAGTGCTTTGGGACATGAAAGGTCTGCAATACTTAAATCTTGCATCCAATAAGTTATCTGAAAGGATTCCTAACATGATCGGCCCCTCATGTTCACTTCAGTCTCTTCACTTGAATAACAATACTTTCATTACAGAATTTCCAGCATTCTTGAAAAATTGCAAGAACCTAACCGTTCTAGATATCGGAGAGAATGGTTTCTTTGGAGAAATCCCTACATGGAAGAAGGGAATCTTTCCATCATTAATGATCCTTCGTCTACGACAAAATATGTTCAGTGGCAGCATTCCTGATCAGCTAGGTTATCTTACTTCGCTACAACTCTTAGATCTCTCTTATAATAACTTCTCTGGAAGTATCCCACGAAGTTTTAGCAATCTTGTAGCCATGAAATCAAGCAATCAAAGAAGAGATTTGCAGAATATTTTGTTTGGGTACATGGAGAGCATAGCAGTGTATTGGGAAGGTCGAGAGCTGGTGTTCGAGCAGAACATTTTGTTGATGATAGGCATCGACCTTTCAAGCAATTCTCTCTCACAAGAAATTCCTATAGAGCTAACAAATCTCTCAGGGTTGGTGCTGCTTAACTTATCAAGGAATTATTTGATCGGACACATTCCAGATACGATTGGTAACCTAAAAGAGTTGGAAAATCTTGATCTGTCTATAAATCAACTTTCAGGTATGATTCCCCCAAGCATCTCTTCTCTAACTTTTTTAAATTTCTTGAACTTAGCAAACAACAACTTGTGGGGAAGAATACCATCAGGCAACCAACTCCAAACACTCGATCCATCCATTTACGCTGGCAATGATGGATTATGTGGATATCCATTGACCAAGAAATGTCCAGGTGACACATCAGCTGATACTCCAACATCAATTGATGGCATTGAATATGGTTCAGTTGGAAATGAGAATAGTGATGAAGCGATATGGTTCTATCTTACCATTCCACTTGGATATGTTGTTGGATTTTGGACCTCTTTTGGCATTTTATTCTTTCAGAAAGAATGGAGGTTTGTCTATTTTCGTTTCATTGACAAAATTCAAGAAGAATTTTTCAAGAAGCTATATTAGGCTTTGTCAAGCAAAGTAACCAGGCTTGTTTGGTATAAATTAGGCTTTGATATTTCTTCCTTATTATTATGATATTAGTTTTATATTTTACACTTATTATATGTAATTTTAAATTACCTTTGGTTGCACATGAGCAAGCAGTTTGTAAATTGATAGCTTTTGTTGAACTTGATCTTTCCATTCCTTACAAGATATTTAGCTTTGGCTTGATAAAGATTTAACTGGTAAAAGACTGAACTTGAGCTCAGCAAATAAGCTTGGTAATCCTATATAGATTGTCTACAAACAACAAGGCGAGGCATTAACATGCATGATGAATTAGCTATGCATCCATGTGGTTGACTTCATTCGAAGTATAGGTCAATGCAAACTAGGTTCCTGCAATGCGAATATGCTTGCTATTTGACCTACAATGAACCTAACTACCATTCAGTCTTTGCTAATGTTTTCCTCCAAATAGTATTTAACTCCTATATACTAACAGGACAATGGAAATACTTTATTTTAGGCTTTCAAAGGAAAGAAATTATACTTTTATAAAACTCATTCTTAAGGATATGCCTAAATGTATCCCAAATAGAAGCAGAAAGATGCATTAAACTTGGCATTGAGCAAAATCTATATTCGTTGCATCTCATGCAAATTTAGCTGACATGTGTAGAATCATGGTTGGTTAAGACTATAATAGTTCCAAAGTGATGATTGTCGTTGCTTGTGGTAGTCTTGCATTAAACATCACCTCCCTCATGCATCCAACTTGAAACAAGGTTTTGAGCTTTATCGTGAAGTTCTTTATGGCAAACATCTTTCTTGCATAAAATTAAATCATAAAAAGTATTTAGTCCCACCACATATCAGTTGATTGGCTTATACCCTTGTGAACTGCTTTGAACCTTTGTGCACGTTCCAAATCCTTCCTCCTTGCTAAGAAACTCCATGTGTTGCCTAGTTCTATTTTGTTTCTCTCCCCTAGATTTGTATTGCATTTCAAATACATGAAGAGACACTAGCAATCCAAACATACCTCCATACTGCAATCAGAAACAATACAAAAGTTTTTCTTCTGAAATCAGAATGAACGAACTAAGGTCAGCTCCAACAGAGACTTAGTCCTACTTGTCAAGTAGGGTTTGAATTAGAATTTATAGCTTGTTTGAAATTTTTCTTAAAAAGATTCTCTAAAGAAAAATTTTCTTCGGATATATTTTTCTAAAAAATATTACAAAAGAAAATAAATTTTACATATTTGGTTGATAGAAAATTTATTTGAAAAAATAGCTGTGAAATTATTTTTCTGTGTTTGGTTGGGATAATTTTGTATGAAAAAATATCGATTTGATTAATATTCTAGAATAAAGATTGCATTAAAATTAAGTGGACATGAATTATTAGATAGAAAATATTAAGGGATAATTTTGATCTTAATGGAAAGAAAAAAAAGTATGAAAAAAGAAAAATGATCTAGAGGTATTATTTCCCAATTAAAGAGGAAGAAAATGTATATAAATGTTCTTATTTTTTTCTTTTTCTTCTAACTATGCCCTATGTTAAAATGAGGAAACATGGCACCATAATGCTAACTTATTGAAATGTTACAATTTTCCAAAGCACTAAACCCTTTTAAGAAATAATACAAAATTCTAATTATATTAGCAAGAACGTGCATAGACATAAAAACTGTTTTAATTATTTTCTCATGCTTCTTTGGGAAATGGGAGGGAAACAAGGGAAAACTGTCCGTCCAACCGTAGCGAGATTTGAGATGAAGCAAAGAATAGTTTTTTTTTTAAAAAAAGAAGTATGGAAATGTGAAACCCTTCTTCCCCCTCTTTCAACGCTCTTGGAATGTGAAGTTTTTTACACTTCCATTTCCTCTCAGAAATAAATTCCAGCATCTTCTTTTCCCCCACAAAATGGGGATAGCTTCTTCCCCCTCTTTCAACGCTCTTGGAATGTGAAATTTTTACACTTCCATTTTTCTCTCAGAAATAAATTCCAGCATCTTCTTTTCCCCCACAAAATGGGAATAGCTTGGATGCTTTTATACAGAAGGATTTGCTGCTACTAAAGCAGTAAAAAGTACAAGCATATTTTCAATTCAAATGCAATCTCTGCACCACGTAAATCACAAATGAAGGAAGATGCTGAGATGGGCATCTTTCCTAATATGAAACAATGTTATAAGATTGTCAAAAAATAAAAACAATATTACATGAAACAGAAATCCTCAACCATAGCGCATAAGCTACCAATCCTCCAAAAAAAAAAAAAAACCCTTTGAAGAGTTTGTACTACTGTTGAGTCATTAGTGAACATGACACCATTTCCACATCAAAAAACAAGAGTCCAAAATGATTCTTCACATCATCTTTAGATAAGGGTTGTGTTGACGTCCGATCGCTGGTCTTGAGTGCATGGGAGAATAATCTGCTTGCTGGTGGGATCCTCGCCTAGCTGGACAACCTACAAGATGTCCCAAGACCGGAGGGGTGCTCCGATGGGAACCTTTCGACGCCCAAGTCAGCAACCGAAGTTACAGCTGAGGAAGAGCTCGAGAGAGCTCTTTAGGGCCGAGAAGGCTCCGAGAGGTGGAGGTTCTCTGAGGTGAGAGAATAAGTGGGTGCTTATGTTTGCATACCTGAGTCCCCAGTGGACTTACCCTTTTATAGGCGGTTGAAGCTTGCATGGAGATCAGCTATGTAAAATTCTGTGAGGAAGAGATGTCCACGAAGTACGTGGGAGTTATGAGAGTTTAGGCTGAACAGAGGCGGAGTGCCTCGGGCATGGGCGAGATTGCCGGTGGTTGGGTACCTGGTGCAATGGTTGCAGGCCATGTGGCGAGTCCTCGGATGATGCGATTTGAAGCTGGGGTATAAAAGCGCTCCATGGGCTCGGGGGAGAACTTTACACTGCAATTGCCCCCCTTGCTTTTTCTTCTTGAGCTCCTCTGCAACCTGAGACCTTCTGTCTTCACTTTCCCCTTAAACTTCAGGTCAGCTTCCATCTTTCACCTCTTCATCCTTGACCCATGGATCGTAGGGCCATTAAAGAGGGTAAGAGACCAGTGGTAGAGCCATCCGCGCCCGCTGAGGAGGACCATACCTCCTCAGTTAGCCGTGCACCCCGGTCGTTAGGTAGAATCACCATTCGTGACTGGCCGGCGTTGAGCAACCAATCATCTGCTCGACCTCCCCGGTGAGAGCAGCTCCTTCTTCCTCCCAGTGTCTGACACTTTCTCCGGCAGTTGACCTTGATCTGGTAGGGCCGGGGGGAATCGCCTCCACCATGACCCCCGAAGAAGTAGAGGTCATTAGGGTCATGTATATGGTTCCTAACTTCATCCGCTTGTCTGTTCCGGGCCCAAAGATAGAGTGAGCTCCATCCTCCCCGGTCGGGTTGCTCTGTACGAGGAGTTCTTCCGGCGTGGGTTGTGGCTCCCTTTCCACCCCTTTTTCCTAAATTTGTTAAATAGGTATAGGTTAGTGCTGGCGCAGTTGACTCCGAATTCAGTTTGGATCTTCTGTTCCATCATCATTCTTTGTCACTTCCAGGGCTCCGTAGCCAGTTTGTCTTTGTTCTGGGCCCTTTACAAACTCCGCCACCAAAGCGAGGGGGCCTAGTGGGTGTCACCACTAGGCCGGGTAGGGCCCTTCCCCTAGGTCTTCCATCCAAAATCAGGGGGTGGAAATCCCGATATCTTTTTGCCCATGTGGAGGGAGTAAGGACTGACTGGAGGGAACCAAATGGCAGCTCTAATGAAAATTCATCTGTGAGCTATAGGGATGGGGAGCTCTTTTGTCACCTTTCATCCTGCTAGATCCCTACCTACAAGGATCTTCTATCCGAGGAGAACTTGTATGAGGCCGAATTGGCCCCGACAGTCGGTGAGCACAGAAACCTGTTCTTCTCGCCCTCAGCCAGGCGTTATCCTTGTCCTAAAAATCTTCTTCTTCTTTTTCTTTCTTTTTCTTTTTTTTTTTGTACAAACATTTATTTTTTGTGCAGCAATGAATATCCCCATCGAGAGGTTGGAGGCCTCCATGCGCCAAAAGAGGTTGGCGGCAGGCGAGCAAGCCAGGCCAGCTAAGAGGGCACGAAAGAAGGTTCAGGCCGAGCCGACCCAAACCATGGAAGCCCTCGCAGCCCAGACGCCTATGGATGAGCCAGCCAGGGAGGTGTCGGCCGAAGGAGTAGTCCCTGGCCCGACCGGGGCCGAGGCAGAGGAAGGGGAGATCCCGACTACCACTAGGGTACCCATAGTGGTCCTTGACCCTGAGGAGGAGACCCCTGCCTCTACAAATTTGATCGAGGCAGGCCAGGTTACAGTTGCGGGTGGCCCTCCGGCTCATGCCGAGCCGGAGGTGGAGAGGGCTCCCTCGACTACCAAAGAGGGGAAGGCAGTGGTCACGAGGCCCAATGCCGGGGCAAGGAGGCCCAACAAGCACAGGGCCGAGCCGGGGAGCTCATCCCGGTGATCCGCGCACCACCCAACTCATCGACCAATCGACGAAACGTCAGGGGGAGGGCCAGCGCGATCAACGTCTAGGCTTTCCTCCATGGAGGATGCTGGGCGAACTGCCGTCCTCCTAGTGAGGGCGCGGTCTTCAGAGATTGACGAGGAGATGGGGCAGCAGTCCCATGCCGCGATCCTCGATATGGTGCTGGTGAACGTGCTCTAGGTAATCCTTCGAACCTAGTTTCTTTTTGACATGTCTTGGTCGACTTGTAGCTGATGAATTCCTTTGGTACAGCTGGCCAACGAGGCCCTCGCCCTCCGTGCGGCAATGACCCACTCGGGGGAGGTGCTCTCATGCACCATAGAGTAGGTCGAGAAGCATAAAAAATAGAGCCTGGCGCTATCCGAGATGCTTGCTCGATAGCAGGTGGAGGCCAAGACCCAGGAGGAAGACCTGGGCAGCCGACTAAGAGAGGCAGAGAGCCGGGCTGAGATCGAAGGCGGCCGAGCCTCCATGGCTGAGACCCAGCTGGCTTTGGTGTTAGCCTGGCTGGAGGTAGCTGATAGAAGAATAGAGGAGCTGACCCACTAGCTCCAACATTCGGAGAGCCGAGCCAAAGCGGCGACGGACGAAGTCTGGGTCATCATGCAAAGGGTCACCGCGGCGGAGAGGGCAGTGGTCGATGCGAGCCATAAGTGAGCCGGGGCAGTGCACTACAAGAAATTTAAAATATTGCGACGCCAAAATGCGTCGCTATGCGTCGCTATACCATGTTTAGCGACGCAATAGCGACGCAATGATGGCGTCGCTCAACTCCCCGTCGCAATACTCTTTTGTCGCAATTGCGTCGCAATATTGCGACGCAATTGCGACGCTCTGCGACGCATAAAATGCGTCGCAATAATAAAAATTAAATTTATAAAAAAAATTAATTATTAAATATTGCGACGCATTTATTTGCGTCGCAATATTTAATAATTAATTTTTAAAAATTAAAAATTTATTAATAAATATTGCGACGCACCAAATTGCGTCGCAATATTTAAAATTAATTTTTAAAACAGAAAAATTTTTTATTAAATATTGCGACGCAAATAAATGCGTCGCAATATTTAATAATATTTTTTGTTTTAAAAATTAATTTTAAATATTGCGACGCAATTAGGTGCGTCGCAATATTTATTAATAAATTTTTAAAAATTAATTTTAAATATTGCGACGCAATAAATTGCGTCGCAATATTTAATAATTAATTTTTTTATAAATTTAATTTTTATTATTGCGACGCATTTTTATGCGTCGCAGAGCGTCGAAAATTTTTTTTAAAAAATATTTAAATGATTAAAAATTAAAACGATTAATAAAATTTCGTTAAATCTAAATATTGATACAAACATTTTTCACTCAATCCAAACAATAATAAATTTCAAAAAATAATTTATATATTAAAATTTAAAAGTTTTTACAACATAAAAAAAAAATACATCAAGAATCTGAATGATCACGTGAAGGCTGTGGAGGCTGTGGAGGCTGAAGACTCTGCGACAAGCGTCTAACCATATCCCGCAAATAGTGCATCTCATCTCGCATGTCAGCAACCTCCTGATCCCGGCCTCGCATACGATCCTCAAAATCCTGATCCCGGCTCGCATACGATCCTCAAAATCCTGCTCGTAATCCTGGCGAAGCTCCTCTGCAATAGATCTGCGAAGCTCCTCTAAACGCTCGGGAGGAAGATCAACAGGAACTCGCGAGCTGGAGGCCTGATGGGGAAAAAATGTAGAAGCTCTAGTGCCCATACCATAGACCCTGCGGTCTCGTGGCTGGGCACCAACAGCCTCCAAAAACACACGTCGACTCTCATCTGCTGAGAGTTCGACGGGCGTCTCCCCATCAGTAGAGTCGACCTGTGATGCCTGGGATCGAAGCTCGTCGACTCGTGCCTTGAAATTATGAAATCAATAATAAATGAGTTAATAAATTTCTAGAAATAAAATTTTAAAAATTAACAGATACTACATAAATCTAATTTCTTACCGCAACCTCCCGTGATCGCGTATCGACCCAGGAGCCGTCCCTCCTGGTGTGTGTCGCCCTGAATAGACGAAACTCACCAGGATCTCCGCCCTCCTGCTCAGTCTATAACAATAAAAAAATGATATTAATAAAAATATTTGTAAAGAACTAAAATAGTAATTAAAATATTTATGTTTTCTTACCATACGCCGTCTGTGCTCCTGAATCGAAATGGAGCCCGATGTATGACAGGAGAGACCCGTGCCACGACCGCCCTTCTCAGATCGGCGGTTCGTGCTGGCTGATGCGGACCTCCTGCGCCAGCCATCGGACTCCCAGGCCTGCTGCCACTCGTGCCAAATACCCTCTGGCACGTGCGCAGGACGCTGACCCGACGACCTCCAACGATGAAGCATGTCGGAGTATCGGCGTCGCGTCAGAGCCTCCCATGCTGCCCTAATGGCATCATGGGTGGCAGGATCCCACGTAAATTTTTTCTGCATTAAAATAAACAGTTAGTTTCTGAATTTATTAACTTTAAAGAATTATATATCACTGCTAAATTGTATTTAATAAGTTTACCTGAAACTCGGAAAAATAAAACTCCCTCGTGGCCGGCGATACGTGGCGCCAATCGTAGCCACTGGGATCTGCACGCCTCTGAAAAACGGCGCTGATGTGGCTGGAGACATGATGCTGCTCAATGAATCTGTTAAAAAAATGCAAGTTTATAAGTTAATGACTTAAAAACATTAACAAATATTTGTAATTAATATATACTTACATCCCCTGAGCATCAAGTCGAAGTAAAGTGCGGCCGAAGGCGGAAGAACTCTCGGAGGTCTGTGCCGATCGGGTAGATGGTAATACTGGTGCAGAGGTCGAAGGCTGCGCCTCTGCTGGAGATCCAAACTCTCCATCTCCGACGCTCATGTGATCTGATGTCGAAGGATCCAAACTACGTCTCTGCTCACCCAATCTATCGTCGGTAGATCTACCTCTGCCCCTCATACTGAAAATACTAAGGATTCACACAATTAAATTACGATTAATGATTGACTATGTAAGAATTTAACACTTATAAAAAAAAGTTAAATTTTAAAAAACCTTTATGTTTAATCGTTGTCATTTGTTTCGTGAAATGTTGGTTCAACATCCGATGCCGTATCGGATTGCGAATCAGTTTCATTATCGGAAGGAAACCGAACATTTGCATCCGCAATTTCTTGGACATCACCACTTGGATCTCTAAGTGATGTTTCAGGAGCTCTTGTGTCGTCCTCAATTGCATGCAGTTCCATCTCATCCTCTTGAAATGCAGGGCACTCGGCTGATTGACTTGATGAACTCTCCTCTAATACGATTGTTGAACGTGGGACGATTTTAGAAACGGCCCACCAATCTCGCTTGTCGTTGCGCAAACTTGGATATCCGCAGTAAAAGACTTGCTGAGCTTGGGATGCAAGGATGAATGGGTCATATTCTGTAATCTTCGTCGATGGTTCACTTCAACCAATTATAGTCGTTATGAACCCTTTTGCCCACAGGAATTATCGGATCGAACCAATCACAACGAAACAATACGGTTCGTTTTAAAGGCCAACCGGGATATTCAACTTCAACCACCTCTACTAACTTTCCATAATAATCCTGCATATTTGCTCCAACACTTTCTCCTTTTACACACACGCCCCAGTTCTGAGTGCCTCTTGAAGCTGCTAATCGTTCAATCTGAAATTTGTACCCATTTACAAAATAGCCAGTAGAGGTTGTTACGGTCTTCAATGGCCATTGCGATAGACATTTAATGAAAATATTGTCGGTTGTCGACCATGGACCGTTGACCTATAAATTAATAAGCTATTGACATCCAATTCAAAAAATAATTGCCATTATCGAAATTGATTGAGTGATACTACTCACAAATTCATAAAACCAGTAAGCAAACTCCGTTTCTAATTTCTGCCCAATTGCAACTTGACTGATGTCGGGATTCATCTGTCGTTGTCTATCACAAAACATCCTTATGGGATGAAAAGGATGAAAACTACTGTTAGAAATTAAATATTATGGTATATTATTATATAAATTTAAATTTTCAATTTAGCATTGAAGTATACACTTACTCAATATATGGATCGACTTCTCGACAGTTCATTAGGATGTAATAATGTGCTGCATTATACTCCATATCGCTAAGATTTCTTGACTTCTGCCCACCAAATGAACGGCCGATAGCTTTAAAAATTGATATTCTACCGTCATTAGCTTCTGCTTCGTCCACACATACGTCATCGTTACGACCATGATTTCGGCTCCTCGTGTGGACGTGACCCTCAAAGTAATGCGAGGCAAAAGCTGAAACTTCTTCGACCAAGTGTGCATTGCATATAGAACCTTCAACCCTTGCCTTATTACGCACATTATTTTTTAACTTCTTAAGATACCTATATGTAAAGTTGCAACAAAAAATTAACGAATTTTTCAAGCAATGAAATAATATTTCAAATGTCAACATATCTTAATGATGTATATATTTACCTCTCGAATGGATACATCCAGCGATACTGCACAGGACCAGCTATGCTCGCTTCGTATGGCAAGTGAACCGGTAAATGCTCCATTGAGTCAAAAAAACTGGGAGGAAATATTCGCTCAAGCTTGCATAAAATAATTGGAATTTCCTCCTCAAGCCTTGCCATTGATGCAGAAGTAATGACTGCGGCAGATAACTCCTTGAAGAATAAGCTGAGCTCCGTAATTGCCTTCCAGACATGTTGCG
>UESW01001547.1:159032-180967 GCA_900491605.1 Calamus simplicifolius | reverse complement strand
TCCTACTTGTACCGGCTCCTCCTTCGGTGTTTTTGAACCGTGATTGCCCACAAATCTTACACCATCTCAGCTCTGAGTCTTCACCCCAAAATATCATACAATTGTTCAAGCAACAATCGATCTTATTAACTGGAAGCCCAAGCCCACGCAACAACTTCTTTGTTGCGTAAAAACTGTCTGCGGCAACATTATCATTTGGCAGAATTTCTTTGATTAACTCAGCTACAGAATTGAACGCCTTTTCTGATAATCGATGTTCTGCCTTAATATTCAACATTCGAGCAGCTGTAGAGAACTGGGAATGACCCTCACACCCAGGATACAATTCTTGATTGGCAGCACTCAACATATCGTAAAATTGTTGTGCTTCTGGGTTTGGTTCTTCCATAAATGTATTCTGATTGAAGTCATTACCCGATGCATTCATAACCATTTGTTCATATGTGTTTAAATTCACAAATGGTTCTTCTACGGGAATTGACTCTTGTTCGCCTATACAACCGCTGGAATATCCTCTGGTTCACCATGACAGTACCAAACATAGTAATCAGGCACAAAACCCTTCTTACACAAATGCACCTTAACAGTTTCCACATCTCTGTAGGCTTTATTCTGACACCTGTGGAAGTTGCATGGGCACCTAATCCTAGGCCCATCCATCCATTCAGGTTGGCTACATGCAAATGCGATAAACTCTTCCAATCCATTCAGAAAATCTGGATTCAGCAAGCCATCTTTTATCCTTGCATACATCCATGAGCGAGTCCCGCTCATTTTTGTCCGACTTATACAAAGTCTGGTAAAGCATTAATTAAAACCAAAAAATAAAACTATATTAGTATTAATACATATATATCTAAATTATTTATTGGGCACAACTAATTAAGGTTAATTACAACCAATTAAATCATTTATAAGTACGCAAATAATTTAGATATATTTATGTACTAATATAATTACAACCAATTGCTAGAAGGACCGATGCATAGGTTAATGGCTAAAGAGAGGGCTTGAGTTTGTGTCGGGCCATAAGGCGATGCGTTTAGTCATTAGACTTCACAAAAATTCAAGTGTCTTAAATAATTCTACCTTAACTCCATGTCTACAAGGTAAGGCCCTATCCCATTCAAGAATATTTTTTGTGATATGTTATTCTGCTATTAATTATCATCGATCGGCAACATTGAAATTTCGGCAGCATTTCCTCATATGTTCTCCTAGATGTGTGGTATATAAGCCACACTAGGAGAACGTATGAGGAAATGCAAACCGAAATCTCACCCCACGATGATTACTAGCAGACTAACATGTCACAAAAAATATTCTCAAACTGTCCACCAGGACAATTTGAGAATTTGCAAGACTAAGGCTTACAAATTCTCAAACGGGTCTAAAGGTTAATTAAAGTGCTGTGATTATGAAAGTCCGAAGACAATCGAACTTATGCTTGTTATTCTTAACATCTTGCGAATACTAAATGTAAATCATTGAAACTAGTAATTTGTTGCTGAAAATTAAATAATATAACAACAAAACATTTTATTTAGCATTTCAAAATGTAATGCATCATTAAATAAACATTCTGCTTAAATTAAGGAAAAATTTATTTTTTTTTTCCCAGGGGGCGGGGGGTTTCCCCCCCTCCCCCCTGCTATGACCCCAAAAATTTTTTTTTTCTTTTTTCACAGTGGCCTGGCCACCGTGGCCAGGCCACTGCCGGCCACGGCAACAACCGTGGCCGAACAAGATAACAAAGGGGGGGGGGGGGGGGGGGGGGGGGGGTTTCCTCCCCTCCCCGGCCCCATGTTATAAAATTTTTTTTTTTTTTTCATTACAGTGGCCTGGCCACCAAGGCCAAGCCACTGCGGCCCCGGAGAAGATGGGCGGACAAGAAAAGAAAGGGGGTGCGGGGGGTTTCCCCCCTCCCCCTGCTATGACCCTAATATTTTGTTTTTTTTTTTCTTCTTCACATTGGCCTGGCCATCGTGGCCGGACAAGATAACAAAGGGGGGGGGGGGGGGGGGGGGTTCCTCCCCTCCCCCCTGTTTAAAAAAAAAAATTTTTTTTTTAAAACAGTGGCCTGGCCACCACCGTGGCCAGGCCACTGCCGGCCACGGCAGCGGCCGTGGCCGCCTTGTCCGGCCGCGGCCACGGCCGTGGCCACGGCCGTGGAAACAAAGGGGGGGCGGGGGGGGTTTCCTCCCCTCCCCCCTGTTTAAAAAAAAATTTTTTTTTTTTTATATCAGTGGCCTGGCCACCACCGTGGCCAGGCCACTGCCGGCCACGGCAGCGGCCGTGGCCGGAGAAGACGGCCACGGCAGCGGCCGTGGCCGCCTTGTCCGGCCGCGGCCACGGCCGTGGCCACGGCCGTGGAAACAAAGGGGGGGCGGGGGGGTTTCCTCCCCTCCCCCCTGTTAAAAAAAAATTTTTTTTTTTTAAAACAGTGGCCTGGCCACCACCGTGGCCAGGCCACTGCCGGCCACGGCAGCGGCCGTGGCCGGAGAAGACGGCCACGGCAGCGGCCGTGGCCGCCTTGTCCGGCCGCGGCCACGGCCGTGGCCACGGCCGTGGAAACAAAGGGGGGGCGGGGGGGGTTTCCTCCCCTCCCCCCTGTTAAAAAAAAAAAATTTTTTTTTTTAAACAGTGGCCTGGCCACCACCGTGGCCAGGCCACTGCCGGCCACGGCAGCGGCCGTGGCCGGAGAAGACGGCCACGGCAGCGGCCGTGGCCGCCTTGTCCGGCCGCGGCCACGGCCGTGGCCACGGCCGTGGAAACAAAGGGGGGCGGGGGGGGTTCCTCCCCTCCCCCCTGTTAAAAAAAAAAATTTTTTTTTTTAAACAGTGGCCTGGCCACCACCGTGGCCAGGCCACTGCCGGCCACGGCAGCGGCCGTGGCCGGAGAAGACGGCCACGGCAGCGGCCGTGGCCGCCTTGTCCGGCCGCGGCCACGGCCGTGGCCACGGCCGTGGAAACAAAGGGGGGGGGGGGGGGGGGTTCCTCCCCTCCCCCCTGTTAAAAAAAAAATTTTTTTTTTTAAAACAGTGGCCTGGCCACCACCGTGGCCAGGCCACTGCCGGCCACGGCAGCGGCCGTGGCCGGAGAAGACGGCCACGGACCTGCCGTGGCCGGAGAAGACGGCAGCAGGTTAAAAAAAAAAAAAACATAAAAAAAAAATTTTTTTTTTGGATTTTTGGGCCTAACCTTTGTGGGTAGCCGGAGTAGGAGGAGATCCTCGGGGGGCTGGGCGTCGGAGGAGATCGCCGGCGTTTCGGGGCGGCTGGGAGTCACGGCGGCGGCGGCTAGGTCAGACCGGAAGGAGGAAAGAAGAAAGGGGGGGTTTAAATACAGGCAATTAGCGACGCCAATTTGGCGTCGCTAATTGCGTCGCAATAAATTTTTTTTTTTTTTTTCTTAGCGACGCACGTGGGCGTCGCTAATCCATCATTAATAAATGTAAAAAAATACTTTTATGAAAATATAGCGACGCCAATAAATGCGTCGCTAACGCGTCGCTAACTTGGCGCCATACCCTGGCGGGAAAAATAATTTTATTTTCTAATAATTGCGTCGCTAAGGCGTCGCAATATTTTTTTAATAATTTAAATTGATTAATAAAAAAAGTTATTACATATATTGCGACGCAATAAGTGCGTCGCAATTATTTTTAAAATATTTTTAAATGAAAATATTTAAATTTATTATAATAATTGCGACGACAAATTGCGTCGCAAATATTTTTTAATATTTTAATCAGTTATATGTATTCTATTAATATTGCGACACATATATTTTGTCGCAATATTTATTTATATTTTTAAAGTGTGTCGCTAAGGCGTCGCAAGCTATTTGTTAATATTTATAAATGATTATATTTATAATTAATGTTAATAATTACGACGATAAATTGCATCACAATTTATTCTATAAAATTTTTAATGATCCCGATCGGCCACGACCTATCTCGGACAGTTGCAATCCGTCAGAGATCGGCGACGATCCGACGGTAGCAATCGATCCAAGCCCTGATCCCTATCGGCCACGACCGATCTCGGACCGTGGCGATCCGTCCGAGATCGCGACGATCCAACGGTTGCGATCGATCCAAGCCCTGATCTCGATCGGCGACGACCGATCTCGGACCGTGGCGATCCGTCCGAGATCGGCGATGACCGATCGCGGACCGCGGCTATCGGTCCGATCGGCAAAGGTCCGATGGTTGCGATCGATCCAAGCCCTGATCCCGATCGGCCACATCCTATCTCGGACAGTTGCAATCCGTCCGAGATCGGCGACGATCCGACGGTTGCGATCGATCCAAGCCCTGATTCCGATCGGCGACGACCGATCGCGGACCACGGCTATCGGTCCGATCGGCAAAGGTCCGACGGTTGTGATCAATCCAAGCCCTGATCCCGATCGGCGATGACCTATCTCGGACAGTTGCAATCCGTCCGAGATCGGCGACGATCCGACGGTTGCGATCGATCCAAGCCCTGATCCCGATCGGCGACGACCGATCGCGGACCGCGGCAATCGGTCCGATCGGCAAAGGTCCGACGGTTGTGATCAATCCAAGCCCTGATCCCGATCGGCCACGACCTATCTCGAACAGTTGCAATTCGTCCGAGATCGACGACGATCCGACTGTTGCGATCGATCCAAGCCCTGATCCCGATCGGCAACGGTCGATCTCGGACCGTGGCAATCCGTCTGAGATCGGCGACGATCCAACGGATGCGATCGATCGAAGCCCTGATCTCGATCGGCGACGACCGATCTCGGACCGTGGCAATTGGTCTGATCGACAAAGATACGACGGTTGCGATCGATCCAAGCCCTGATCCCGACCGGCCACGACCGATCTCGGACCGTGGCGATCCGTCCGAGATCGGCGACGATCCAACGGTTGCGATCGATCCAAGCCCTGATCCCGATCGGCGACGACCGATCGCGGACCGCGGCAATCGGTCCGATCGGCAAAGGTTCGACGGTTGTGATCAATCCAAGCCCTGATCCCGATCGGCCACGACCTATCTCGAACAATTGCAATTCGTCCGAGATCGACGACGATCCGACTGTTGCGATCGATCCAAGCCCTGATCCCGATCGGCAACGATCGATCTCGGACCGTGGCAATCCGTCTGAGATCGGCGACGATCCAACGGTTGCGATCGATCGAAGCCCTGATCTCGATCGGCGACGACCGATCGCGGACCACGGCTATCGGTCCGATCGGCAAAGGTCCGACGGTTGTGATCAATCCAAGCCCTGATCCCGATCGGCGATGACCTATCTCGGACAGTTGCAATCCGTCCGAGATCGGCGACGATCCGACGGTTGCGATCGATCCAAGCCCTGATCCCGATCGGCGACGACCGATCGCGGACCGCGGCAATCGGTCCGATCGGCAAAGGTCCGACGGTTGTGATCAATCCAAGCCCTGATCCCGATCGGCCACGACCTATCTCGAACAGTTGCAATTCGTCCGAGATCGACGACGATCCGACTGTTGCGATCGATCCAAGCCCTGATCCCGATCGGCAACGGTCGATCTCGGACCGTGGCAATCCGTCTGAGATCAGCGACGATCCAACGGATGCGATCGATCGAAGCCCTGATCTCGATCGGCGACGACCGATCTCGGACCGTGGCAATTGGTCTGATCGACAAAGATACGACGGTTGCGATCGATCCAAGCCCTGATCCCGACCGGCCACGACCGATCTCGGACCGTGGCGATCCGTCCGAGATCGGCGACGATCCAACGGTTGCGATCGATCCAAGCCCTGATCCCGATCGGCGACGACCGATCGCGGACCGCGGCAATCGGTCCGATCGGCAAAGGTCCGACGGTTGTGATCAATCCAAGCCCTGATCCCGATCGGCCACGACCTATCTCGAACAGTTGCAATTCGTCCGAGATCGACGACGATCCGACTGTTGCGATCGATCCAAGCCCTGATCCCGATCGGCAACGGTCGATCTCGGACCGTGGCAATCCGTCTGAGATCGGCGACGATCCGACGGTTGCGTTCGATCCAAGACCTGATCTCGATCGGCGACGACCGATGCAATATTTGCGTCGCAATTATTGCATCGCAATATTTGCGTCGCAATATTAAAAATTTAAAATATTTAATTCTGCTAAAAACATTGCGACGCATATCTTGCGTCGCAATATTTTTAATGATATTAAAAATTAATTTAAAAATATTGCGACGCAATATTTGCGTCGCAATATTAAAATTTAAAATATTTAATTCTGCTAAAACATTGCGACGCAAATATTGCGTCGCAATATTTGTATTAATATTTATATTTCGTAAAAATTTAATTTAAAAATATTGCGACGCAATATTTGCGTCGCAATATTAAAATTAATTTTTTTAAATTCTGCTAAAAACATTGCGACGCAAATATTGCGTCGCAATATTTTTATTGATATTTATATTTCAAAAATATTAATTTAAAAATATTGCGACGCAATATTTGCGTCGCAATATGAAAAATTAAATTTTTTAATTCTGCTAAAAACATTGCGATGCAAATATTGCGTCGCAATATTTTTATTGATATTTATATTTCATAAAAAATTAATTTAAAAAATATTGCGACTCAATATTTGCGTCGCAATATTTTAATGATATTTATAATTCATTAAAAATTAATTTAAAAATATTGCGACGTAATATTCGCGTCGCAATATTAAAAATTTAAAACATTGCGACGCAAAATTGCGTCGCAATATTTTATTGATATTTATATTTTATAAAAAATTAATTTAAAAATATTGCGACGCAATATGTGCGTCGCAATATTAAAAATTTAAAATATTTAATTCTGCTAAAAATAGTGCGACGCAATATTTGCGTCGCAATATTTTTAATACTATTTATACCTCATAAAAATTAATTTAAAAATATTGCGACGCACTATTTGCGTCGCAATATTAAAAATTTAATTTTCTTAATTCTGCTAAAAACATTGCGACGCAAATATTGCGTCGCAATATTTTTTATTGATATTTATATTTTATAAAAAATTAATTTAAAAATATTGCGACGCAATATTTGCGTCGCAATATTAAAAATATAATTTTTTTTGGATTTTTTGGTTAATTGAGTCGCTGATGAGTCGCTAATGCGTCGCAATATTTTGTTGTCACAAAGGCGTCGCAAAGTGGTCGCAATTTAGCGACGCAATTTTGCGTCGCTAAATTTGCGTCGCAATTTCAGTATTTCTTGTAGTGGTGGTCGATGCGAGCCATGAGTGAGCCGGGGCAGTGGCCCATGCTCACGAAGCCAGTGCCTGCGTCGAGGAGGCTGAGAACCGTGCCTGGGAGGCCGAGGCGCTAGCCAGGGAGGTTGAGGCTCGGGCCGAGATAGCCATCGCCAATTACAAGGCCTCCATGGAGTTTGAACAGGAGGTCATTAAGGCCAGCCTCGATGCCTATGTAAAGGGCTTCGACCTTTGCAAGGTGAAGGTGTCTGTAGCCTTAAATATAAACAGCTCCGAACTTGAAGGGATCCAGCCCGGGGAACTTGGCGGCAAGGAACCAGCGGAGGAGGAGGAGGCCTGAGAGGAGCCGGGGCCGAGCGGGCCCTAAGATATCTTGTATTCTCTTTTTGGCATTTTCTTTTTGATCTTGTAATCCTTTTTTGTAACTGACTTTGGGTCATATTTTGTAATCATTTACAAGATATCAATGAAAAGGAACATTTCCTGAAATACTCTCGCTCCTATGTTTGTGAATGTTGTGTATGATGGAGTCGCCGTGGTGGGTCCATAGACTTAGGCTTGGTAGTGACTTGAGCAAGTCCACAAAGATCTTTTCTACTAACAAAGTCCACGATCCAATAGGTCCTCGACCGGCTAGGTAGGATAGTTATCTACTAGCTACAAGGAAAAACTTGGGCGAACTTGAGCGGCCCTTGGAGACATCTTAGGGACTTGCGTGC
This sequence comes from Calamus simplicifolius, assembly GCA_900491605.1. Lineage (NCBI taxonomy): Eukaryota > Viridiplantae > Streptophyta > Magnoliopsida > Arecales > Arecaceae > Calamus > Calamus simplicifolius. Next base: position 173,010 of record UESW01001547.1, on the reverse strand, counting down.
AAACTTAGGGAGACAGTTCGAATGGTCGCAAGGCCGTTTAGCTCACGAGGATGCCTTGTGAGGTTGATTTTGAAAGAGACTATGGTAGGCATGGTCTGTTGGAGACGGCGCAGAACTCGGCAGTGCCTCGTTAGCCGCAGTGTCATCAAGCCTCAACTTTGAATCACCTCGGGGGTTTGTGTGCTGGTCTGGGAGGTGACTCGAACGGGTACGGGCTATTAGGGATTTGAACCAACTTGGGGGCGTATCCTAGTCGGACCGAGTGGTATCCGTTAGCCGTGATGCCGTCGAGCTCCTTCAGGACCTCCTCGGAGGTTTCACAGCTGGATTAAGGGATGACTCGAGGTTGCTGGAACCATAGGTCTTGAACCGTTACGGGGGTTTCGCGGCCGGCCCGGGGTTGACCTTATGATTGCAGGACTGTTGAGAGCCTTTTTAATGGTTGGTTTTGTTGGTTTTCCTTTGCATTATGTTTGGTGTCGAGGCCGAGGGGAACTTGGTGCTGAGGCCGAGGTTGAAGCTCAAGGCCGAGTCTGAGGGAAGCTCGAGGCCGAGGCCGAGGTGGAGGCTCGAGGCTAAGGCCGAGATGGAAGCTCGAGGCCAAGGTGAACTTGGTGCCGAGGTCGAGGCGGAGGCTCGAGGTCGAGGCCGAGGCAGAAGCTCGAGGCCGAGGGGTGCTAGGTCTGAAGCTGAGGGCGAGGGGACCCCGGAGACCGAAGGGACCTCGGAGCCCGAGAGGACCTCAAAGGCCGAAGTCACCCTTCGCGCTTCTCCTTTCATATCAACTTCAACTGTGATTCTTTGTCGGTAGGAAAATCCCTTTCCTTTTACGCTGCCTTATGTAGACATCTTCACGCTCTTTGGAGTCATGCTTTTTGCCTATTCAAAAACCGATTGCCCATCGACCGCTGATACAGAGTTGAAGCCACTGAGGCTGAAATGAAGCTGTTGAGGCAAAGTTGAGGCCATCGAGAGCCTTAAACCCGGAGGGTGACCTGAGAGCTGAGAGTCATCAGGTTCCTTTTAACCCCGAAGGATGACCTGAGAGCTGGAAGTCATCAGGTTCCTTTTAACCTCGAAGGATGACCTGAGAGCTGGGAGTCATCAGGTTCCCTTTAACCTCGAAAGGTGACCTACGAGCTGAGGGTGACCTGAGAGCTGAGAGTCATCAGGCTCCTTTTAACCCCGAAGGATGACCTAAGAGCTGAGAGTCATCAAGTTCCTTTTAAACTACCTCGGGGGTTTGTGTGCCGCCCGAGGGGCGACTCGATCGGTTATGGAGCCTTTAGGGTCTTGAGCCTACTCGGGGGCATCGCCGTGCTGGGGCCGAGTGGTGTTCTGTGGGCTGCGATGCCGGCAAGCTCCTTTAGAACCGCCTTGGGGGTTTGTGCACTGCCCGAGGGATGACTCGACTGGTTACGAAGCCTTTAGGGTCTTGAACCTACTCGGGGGCACTACCGTGCCGAGGCCGAATGGTGTCCCATGGGCCGCGATGCCAGCGAGCTCCTTTAGAACCGCCTCGGGGGTTTGTGCGCCATCCGAGGGGTGACTTGACCGATTACGAAGCCTTTAGGGTCTTGAACCTACTCGGGGGCACAGCCATGCCGGGGCCGAGTGGTGTCCCGTAGGCCGCGATGCTGGCAAGCTCCTTTAGAACCGCCTCGGGAGTTTGTGCGCTGCCCAAGGGGTGACTTGACCGATTACAGAGCCTTTAGGGTCTTGAACCTACTCAGGCGCATAGCCGTGCCAGGGCCGAGTGGTGTCGCATGGGCTGCAATGCCAGTGAGCTCTTTTAGAACTGCCTCGGAGGTTTGTGCATCGCCCGAGGGGCGACTCGACCGATTACGGAGCCTTTAGGGTCTTGAACCTACTTGGGGGCACCGCCGTGCCAGAGCCGAGTGGTGTCCCATGGGCTGCGATGCCGACGAGCTCCTTTTATGAGATCTGGTCCTTGGACGCAAGGAAGGATTGACCGAGGTGTTGAAGGAGGTCTCTTATTGCTTATAATGTAAGGAGACACATCATTGATAATATCGGCGAAGGTTGTCAGTATTCCAGGTATGCGAAATGGGTCGGCCGTTGAGCTCTTCAATTCGATACGCTCCTTGGTGGAGTGCCTCGGTGACATGGTAAGGACCTTCCCAATTGGCAGACAGTTTGCCCCCTCCGTGGGCTTGGACACCTCGGCCTTCCTTAGAATCAGATTCCCGGGGCGAAATACTTTGGGGCGGACCTGGGTGTTGTAGTACTTGGCCACCCGCTGGCGGAAAGTTGCCATACGCAGTTGTGCCCGATCGTGAGCTTCGTCGATGAAGTCGAGGTTGGCTCTCAGTTGGGCAGAGTTGTCTCCTTCGTTGTAGGACTCCACGCGCGGGCTTGGCAGTTCGATCTCGACGAGAATGACAGCCTCGGACCCGAAGGCTAGACTGAAGGGAGTTTTGCCTGTCGGAGCCCTAGGGGTCGTGTGGTAGGCCCACAGCACACTAGGAAGCTCTTCTACCCATCGGCCTTTGGATCTGTCCAGCTGAGTCCTGAGCCCTCTGAGGATGGTGCGGTTCATGACCTCGGCCTCTCTGTTAGTCTGTGGATGGCCGACAGAGGTGAATCGGTGGTGGATCCCCAACTCATCACAGAAGGTCTTGAATGTGGCGTTGTTGAACTAGCGACCGTTGTCGGTGATGAGAGTGTGGGGCAGGTCAAAGCGGCATATGATCGACTTCCAGAAAAAGGCTTTGACCTTACTCTCGATGATCTTAGCCAGTGCCTAGACCTTAACCCACTTGGTGAAATAGTCGATGGTGACGAGCAAGAATCTCCGTTGTCCTGAAGCCGGAGGGAACGGTCCAAGGATGTCCATTCCCCACTGTGCGAAGGGCCAAGGGGCCGAGAGCAGATTTAAAGGAACAGACGGTTGGTGTTGGATGTGTGCATGGCGCTGGCAGCCGTCACACTTTTGGACTAACTTGGCGGCGTCTTCCCTTATGGTGAGCCGAAAGTATCCCTGGCGGAGGGCCTTTTGAGCTAGGGATCTGCCCCCCAAGTGGTTCCCGCAAATGCCTTCATGAATTTCTCTAAGAATGTTGTCGGTGTCAGCAGGTCCTACGCACTTGAGCAGGGGTAGGAGAATGATCTCCTGTACAGGCGTCCGTCTAGGAGGGTGAACTTGGAGGCTCTCCATTTGAGTAGCTTAGCTTCATTGCGGTTAGTGGGGAGAGTGTCATCCGTGAGGTAGCGGATGTAGGCATCTATCCAGGTCGGCTCTTGGGTCAGCAGGAGGACTTCTTCTTTGTCTTCTATGCTGGGCCTCTTCAGGTGCTCAATGTAGGCATCCCTCATGATACCATCAGTGGAGGTGGCCAATCGAGAGAGGGTGTCGGCCTTGGCATCTCACTCTGAGGGATGTAGCTGATGCTGAAATAAGTTAGTGGAGAGACCAAGAGCCGAACCTTGCCCAGGTACTGGGCCATGGTGAGGTCACGCTCCTTATACTCTCCGTTGATCTATTTGGAGACGAGTTGCGAGTTAGTGAAAGCTCTGAGGCGCTTTATTCCAAACTCCTGAGCGAGCCTTAGCCCTGATGACCTTGAAAATATGGGCGGAGACGATCAAAGCAAAGATGACCTTTTCTGTCTTGGAGTATCTGACTTCTGCATCATGAAACACCTTGCTCACATAGTAGACAGGTCTTTGGGTCCCGTCGGCATCAAGACGCACCAGGATGGAACTAACAGCTTTTGGAGAGGCGGCAAGATAGAGAAAGAGACTCTCCCCGTCTTTTGGCTTTGACAGGAGCGACGGAGAGGACAGAAACACATTCAACCCATCAAAGGCCTTCTGGCAGTTGTTCGTCCATTCGAAGCTGTTTACCTTCTGCAAGGCTTTGAAGAATGGAAAACACCTCTCAGCTGACTTGGAGAGGAAACGACTTAGAGCCGCCACCCTCTCCATGAGCCGCTGCACTTCCTTCTTACTAGATGGCGGCCTCATGTCGAGGATGGTGCTGATCTTCTCAGGGTTTGCCTCGATCCCTTGCTGAGTCACCATAAAGCCTAGGAACTTGCCTGCCGTGACGCCGAAGGCACACTTCTTAGGGTTCAACCTGACTTGAAAACGGTGGAGGTTGTTGAAAGTCTCCTCTAGGTCAGAGACATGGTCGGAGGCATGGGCGCTCTTTATCAGCATGTCATCCACGTAGACCTCCATGTTTTGGCCCAGTTGATCTTGGAAGACTTTGTTCATCAATCTTTGATAGGTCGCCCCTACATTCTTGAGACCAAAGGGCATCACTTTATAACAATAAATGCCCTTCTCAGTCACGAAGGAAGTGTGCTCCTCATCGCTTGGGTTCATCTTTATTTGGTTGTACCCAGAGAAAGCGTCCATGAAGCTGAGAAGCTCATGGCTGGAGGTAGAGTCCACCAGCTAGTCGATCCAGGATAGAGGGAAAATGTCCTTTGGGCATGCCTTATTCAGGTTGATGAAGTCGATGTAGATTCTCCAACTCCCATTTTCCTTTTGCACCATAACTACGTTAGCCAACCAGCTGGGATAATGTGCTTCTCGGATATGACCCGCGCCGAGTAACTTGCTGACCTCCTCGTCGATGGTTTTTTGCCACTTGGGAGTGAAGCTTCTCTTCCTTTGATGAACCAGGCGGTGCTTTGGATCGATGTTGAGCTTATGGATGATCACCTCCAGGGGGATACCGGGCATGTCAGATGCTGACTAGGCAAATATGTCCGAGTTGGCCTATAGGAAAGACAGGAGACGGTCGCGGTCCTCCAGAGGAAGGAGTCCACCGATGCGCATAGTCTTCGCCGGGTCGTCTCCAAGGGGGAAAGTTAGTAGACGCTCGGCCAGTTCTCCTTCTTTTCTAGACTCCCTAGGGTCAGGTGCTTCCAAGGCCGGCTCGGCCTCCTAAGGACTTGATGCCGCATGGTAGCAAGGCAGGACCAGGATGACCTCGCCTTGCATCTTGCCGGTCCCACCGCTTGTGGGGAATTGCATGAGCAAACCCTATATGGAGATGACCGCATCCAACAGATTTAGGCCCGGTCACCCGAGGATGGCATTGTACGCCAGAGGGACTCGTACGATTAGGAATTTCATGATGATTGTGCTCTGGCATGGAGGTGTTCCGGCCGTCAAAGGTAAGGATATTTCTCCTTCGACCCTCACCGAATCTCCAGTAAATCCAACTAAAGGAGCCGCCATGGGCTGGAGAGAATCAATAGACAAACCAATCCTAACAAATGCATCGTAAGTAAGGATGTCAGCTGAGCTGCCGCTATCAACTAATATCCTTTTTATAGGGTGTTTGGCAATCATCATGGAGACGACGATGCCTTCATTATTTACATTTTCAACAACTGCCAACCCCCCCCCCCCCCTCGGGAGCTACATTGTCTGGTGCCTCCTTCCCTCTCGGCCGCTTGGATGAAGAATCTGCCCTCCAAGATAACATCCCAACCACCCGCTCCGTGGGGGTATTGTCGATGGCGGCCTGAACGGGCGGAGGCCCCATGAGAGCTAGCACTGGTGGGGGTGCCTTCTGGACATATTTTTCGAGGTAGTCCCGCTGGATGAGCTTCTCAATGGCATACTTCAAGTTGTAGCAGCTATCGGTGTCGTGGCCATAGTCCCGGTAGAAACGGCAATAACGGCTTATGTCGCAGGAGAGGCCCTTCTTCATGGGAGGAGGTCGCTGGAGGTAAGGCTCGCCCTCAATCTCCATTAGGATATGAGAGCGGGGGGCAAGGAGGGGCGTGAGCTCGCTCTCCAGAGGGGCGAGGCTTCGACGCTTGTGGTCCGGCCGGCGGGATGGCTCGGGCCGCTGGGGGCGAGAAGATCCGCTTGGCTCCGGGTGGGCAGGTTTTTGGCTAGGCCCTCTTGTGGATTCTCGGTGGGTGAGGTCAGCCTCATCCACATGGATGTACTTTTGGGCTTGGAGGAGGAGGTCAGAGTAGGAGCCAGGGGGCTTCTTATCCAGGGAGAAGGTGAAGCGGGACGAAAGGAGTCCTTGCTTCAAAGCTAACGTCACCACCGAGTCGTCCAGATAATAGACTTCGAGGGCGGCAGTCTTGAATCGAGCCACAAAGTCCCGAAGTGACTCCCCTTCCTTCTAACATACAGAGAAAGGCTGTCAGCAACCCTCGGGATCCTCTAGCAAGCATTGAAATGCACAAAAAAGGCCCTTTCTAACTCTCATAAAGAATCGATGCTGTGAGGGGATAGGCGCGTGTACCAGGCGCGAGCGGCTTTCTGTAGAGTGACGGGAAAAGCCTTGCATAGAAGGGCATCCGTAGCACTTTGGACCTGCATCATGGTCTTATAGCTCTCGAGGTGGTCGAGAGGATCCGTCGTGCCATCGTATGGATCTATCTGAGGGAAATGAAATCTGAAGGGTACGGGCTCCTCCAATATCTGGCGAGTGTAGGGAGGACGAGTGTCATACTCTTCCTCCGGTTGGTTGTTAATTTTCTTGGCGAGCTCGTTCAGTCGCCGGTGGTACTCATCCAAGCGCTCCTTCGCCTGGCGACTGATTATCGGGGAGGACAGGAAGAAGAATATCGGGAGGGGCGCGGAAGGTGGGACCTCTGCTTCGGCTCCTCCTGGCATAGTGGCTTTGGGGGAAGCTTGCTCAGGCTACAATCAGGGGATCATGGCCTCTTAAGGGGCTCACGATGGGGCTTCCTGGGGGAAGCCTGGCGATGGATGGCCTCTTGCTGGGGAGAGCCTCCCCTTGCAGACTGCTGACTAGCAGGCGGAGGAGTCGTCTAGTGCTGGGTGGCCATGGACTGTTGCTCCTAGAGCCCATGGACCATGGCGGTAAGCGCTTGAACTTGTTGGGTAAGGGCCGCCAGCTGATCAGCCGGGGCAGCTACATCTGATGGTGGGCAGTGACGAGGGATCGGTAGTCGGAAGATTAACTTCATGCTGCCTAGCTGGTGGGGGATGCCCCCCAGGGTAACTGGTAGAAGCGTCTTGAGCTTGCGTCACCACCATGGCTTGGTAAAGAAAAAGGAAGGAAAGCTTGCGAGTGAAGACTGTAGTGTTTGCGCTTTCTTTTTTCGACCCCCCTTCCTGGCACGCTAATCTGTTGACATCCGATCGCTGTCTTGAGTGCAGGGGAGAATAATCTGCTTGCTGGTGGGATCCTCGCCTAGCTGGACAACCTGCAAGAAGTCCAAGACCAGAGGGGTGCTCCAGTGGGGACCCTTCGACGCCCAAGTCAGCAACCGAAGTCACAGCTGAGGAAGAGCTCGAGAGAGCTCTTTAGGGCAGGGAAGGCTCCTAGAGGTGGAGATTCTCTAAGGTGAGAGAATAAGTGGGTGCTTATGTTCGCATACCTGAGTCCCCAGTGGACTTACCCTTTATAGGCGGTTGAAGCTTGCATGGAGATCAGCTATGTAAAATTCCGTGAGGGAGAGATGTCCGCGGAGTACGTGGGAGTTATGAGAGTTTAGGCTGATCGGTAGGTCCTATCCCATCTGAGAGGGGGAAACTAGCGGTTGGAACTTGCATGGAGATCAGCTACGTGAAATTCCGTGAGGGAGAGATGTCCGCGGAGTACGTGGGAGTTACGAAAGTTTAGGCTAATCGGTAGGTCATGTCCCATCGGAGAGGGGGAGACTAGCAGTTAGTGGGCCGGGTCCCATCAGTCGATGGAACAAGTTGGTAGGTAGGCCTGGTCCAATTGACGGTGTGGTCAGGCGGTAGGTGGACCAGGCTGTGTCAGTCCATGCAGGTTAGAGAGTTGATGGCCCTGGTAGACGGGGCTAACCTGAAGAAGTTAGGACTGCCTCGGCTTGGCTGGAGATGCCGGGGCCAACGGGGCCGACTTGGTGAAGTCGTTGCTGCCTCGGCTTGCATGGAGATGCCGGGGCCGATGGGGCCAACCTAAAGAGATTGGGGCTACCTTGATTGGCTTAGAGATGCCGAGGCCGATGGGGCTGACCTGAAGAGGTCGGGGCCGCCTCGGCTGGCTTGGAGATGCCGAGGCCGACTTGAAGAGGTCGGGGCCGCCTCGGCTTGCTTGGAGACGCCGGGGCTAACGGGGCCGACTTGAAGAAGTCGGGGCCACCTCGACTGGCTTGGAGATGCCTTGGCCGATGGGGCGGACCTGAAGAGGTCGGGGCCACCTCGGCTTTCTTGGAGATGTCGGGGCCAACAGGGCCGATCTGAAGAGGTCGGGGCCACCTCGGCTATTTTGGAGACGTCGGGGCTGACGGAGCCGATCTGAAGAGGTCGGGGCCGCCTCGGCTTGCTTGGAGACGCCGGGGCCGACTTGAGGAAGTCAAGGCCGCCTCGGCTTGCTTGGAGATGCCGAGGCCGACCTAAAGAGGTCGGGGCCACCTCGGCTGGTTTGGAGAGATGCCGGGGCCGACCTGAAGAGGCCAGGGCCGTCTTGGCTGGCTTGAAGATGCCGGGGCCGACGGAGCAGACTTGAAGAAGCCGGGGCCGAGGCTAAATAAAGCCGAGGCCGACTGGGGCCGAGGCCGAGGCTGAGGTGGCCGAGCGCTGACCAAGGCCGAGGCCGACTGGAGCTGAGGTCGACTGGGACCGAGGCCGACTGGGGCCAAGGCCGACTGGAGCCGAGGCTGACTGGGGCCGAGGTCGACTGGGGCCGAGGCCGAGGCTGACCTGAAGAGGTCGGGGCCGCCTCGGCTAGCTTGGAAATGCCAGGGCCGACGTGTCCATGCCGCATAGTCGATTTTGTCATGATTGCCCATGTGGCTTTATCAGCCACATCAGGTTGAATAATAAAAACAGCAAAACCAAGTATCATAAAATCATGCCTATGACTATATGGCACAAGGTAGACATTATCTAACACAATTAGGTGATAAGAAGAGTTCACTCTCCAACTCTCTAAGATCACATACAACAAGCTTTTCCTTCTCGTCTATGTAACTCTAAGCACAAAATGCCATATGAAACTCCCAACTTAGTTTCTTTCACACAAGTGCATGGTAGTTCAAAGCTCATAATCTGGAAACCTTGATTCCGAGGGTCTCACCATGTCAAGGAAGAGATATGCCATACCAGCTGCCCTTCAAACAGTGAGTATGGGCGGTCACCTCTGTGCATTAGCCCTTCTTGTATCAGCTTGTCAGCTTTGTTTAGCCCGGTATAAGTACTCCACGTTGCCAGTTAGCCTGTACAGCGAGAGGAACACATAAGCGTTCCACTCTCTTTAGTAGGCCTCGGTTCCATGCAAAAGTCATTTGAAGGAAAATAGACAAAACATAAAAAATATTGGGGATGTGAAGTAGCACTCAGCATGTGGGTTGAAGGGATTATCCCTTCACCTATATGCTTACTCAAGAAGGAACAAGCCCACAAGTATCCAACTCTTCCGTGTAAAAGCTCATTTGGAACTTGATCAGGGATTCTAATCTGTTTAGGAGAAAGAAAGCTACTAACTAAAACTATCGAACATGATTAAGAATATGGCATGCATCACCTTAATGAAAAACTTAGTCACATTAGAAAGCATGCTACTAAATGAATTTAGGATATAATAAGAAAGAAAACTAGCCCTTTAGAAAATTAGCGTCGCTGATTTTTATTTTTTTGGGAGAGTTTGGTTGCTCTTTTTTGCTAATATCTGGTCTCTTGTGAAGATCGAAGAAATGGCTGGGTTTATTGGAAACAACAATATACCCTAAAAGGATTTCTTGGAACCAACTATTAGTTTTTTTTTACCCATACTTTCTTTTTTTTCCTTCTTTAGAGAGAGGGAGGGAGAACCACCCCTTATTCCAGCAAGGCCCAATTACCTCGCGATGCACCACCCAAGACTTCAAATAGAACTTTGGTTGTTAGGCAAAGCAGGTTGACTACTGGGCTAATCCCTAGTTCGTGAATTAGCTATCGGTTTCGCATGCAAGTTTGCTATAATTATGGATGCAGAGTACTGATTTTTAGAAGCGCCTCTTTGTGGACAAGTTATTTCAGTAGTATTCAACAGAAATAAAGCAAAAAAAATCTTAAAATTGTGACCTTTTTCAACTGTTCGTATGGAAAATAAGAGTACAAGATCCTACTTGGCAGGTGCAATGGAAGTTAGCATGGGGACTTCTCATTGCAATCAAAGCAATGCTTTCTACAAGCTTGCAATGGGCTTTTATCTATCTTAGTAACTAATTCAGGTGTAAACTGAATAAGTGACCCACCAACTGGCACTCCACATTACAGGGTTGTCAGGTAATCGGTTTCAATGTGTGCCACAATGCATAATTAAATTTAAATGGATGATACCTTGATCCATAATCCCAACAAGATCAACACTATGCATTGCACCTTTATTCTTGGATTCAACATAAGTATTCATATCTTCAAAATCAAAACATTGTCCTTGTTTATCTAAAAAGAAATTGAAATTTTTATTTTCTTTAAAGGATAATATGGGACAAGATAAATATTAAAATATGTTACAAGATAAAAATTAAGTTTTAAATTTAAACTAATAGGATCTATGAATTTAACCTTAGCTTCAATATTATTATCAACACTCAGCTTTATCTAAAGCATTATAGATAACTTTAATTTGATTAAATTTAGAGTATGGCGAACCATAAACTTATGAGATTTTTAATCTCAGATTTATTAAACATTTAATGACTTTATCCTACAATAGCTAAAAAAACTTTAGCATCGCTAGTTTAAAATTTCTTATACACAACAATGCTCTCATCAGTGGACTTATGAGACTCGCTCTCACATAAAGCTAGGTTACTATCTTCACTGTTCTATTTCTACTTGAGCCCATCCTTCGCAATCTCCTTCCCTCTGACTTCTAATGATACCCTTCTCTTTAGTGTGGCATCAAACTATTGTCATTTTAACTTACTATCTAATATGCCATATTTCTATCCCATACATGGGTTATACTAGTACTCAAATTGACAAAAGTTACCATATAAATAGAAGTAAAATCATTCTAAAAAAGCATTTTGGTTGGTCCATGGCTTCCTAAAGCACCATTAACAAAAACAAAAAGAGAAAATGTTGAGCTTTCTTTATTTTATTTTTTGAAAATTGATAAAGCTTGCATATATTATTGATGACACTTTGTAATGATCAAAATATTACTACAAATATTTGTTACCTTCTACAACATGATACTGATGACTTGATACATAGGATATATATATATATATATATATATAAAGAAGCTAATTAATGATATACATATATATATATATATATATATATATATATATATATAAAGAAGCTAATTAATGAAATATAGAATAATTCGGGCATATGAAACATCAATTGCATCACTGTTTTGTAGCAGTGTCCTCTTGGGTGTGGGTTTGAGGGGATTGAGGTAGCGCTTATTAAATCTTTATTTCTTTTAGATCTTCTGATTATACATTTCATCAATTTAATAAAATATAAGGTGGAATAAATTTCCTCCCAATCTTATATAACCTTGCAAATTAAAGATATTATATTTATTTTTAAATTATTTTTTTTTGTATGTATGCATGTTTATATTATTCACCCACATGTACATTACATATGCATGGGCAGTTCTGATTAGAAAATAAAAAATGATGCATTGATTACATCATGTCCCTTCAAAAGTATTCCTCAACGAGATAATTTAAAATCATCTACAAAACCTGAAGAGCTTTTGTGGCAAAGCATTGATTGCATCATGTCACTTCAAAAGCCATAAACCTCAACCGGGTAGTTTAAAATCATCTTGTTATTAAAAAATAAAAAATGTAAGCAAAAATGATTTAATTTCAAAGATTTGTCCTAAAGTTTGATGATACTTTCTTCGAAACAACATTACTTTAATGTATTCTTAATTGAAGCATGTAACTAATATATAATTATAAGATAACTATATTGATGTTGAGGTTATTCAAAATATTTTATAATATAAAATATAAATTATTAAAATATTTTACAAATTATATATTTTATATTATAATATAAAATAAGTGATCAATTGATAAAATTGATCTATAAAAAATTTCTAAATATAAAAATTTTATCTTATTTTTATTTTAATTGTTAATCAAATCAATACAAAAAATTCTAAATTTTAAACCTTTTTTATTTTAATTTTTAAATTTGAATCAAATTGATGTAAAAATTATAAATCTTAAAAAATTTGTCTTTTTTTATTTTAAAAATTAAATCAAATCAACACTTGTGTGATTATAGAAATTATATATTTCATATTATTTTATAGAAAATGGATCAATCTATAAAATATTTAAAACTTTTTTTATTTTTAGTTATTTTTAAAATTTAAATCAACTTAGTGTAAAAAATTCTAAATTTTAAAACTTTTATCTTAGTTTTATTTTTAAATTTAAATCAAATCAATACTCATGCAATTATAAAAATTAAAAAAGGACTTGCTAAAATAAATTAATAGTTTGATGTTTAAAATAAAAATTATGACTAGAAAAACAATGTTCACCAAAGGAAAAAAAGAAAAACATTTGGTTAAAAAAATAATAGTTTGATATAAAAAAATTAGTTTTCATTTGGAAAAAAAATTCTTCGTTAGAAAAGAGAAGGAACCAACTAAAAAAAGTTAACCATTTGATCAGCCTAAAAAAATTTAATTGATTAAAAAATAATAGTTTGATTGGTTAAAAATGAAAAAAAAAAAAAAGTGGCTTAATGAAACATTATTGACAGTAAAATAATCTTTAAAGATAAACCATGCAAGCAACACTTACTCCACTTGAAGCATATATGAATTTTAATGATTTTTTTTTATAAATTTGTGACACATTTAGGTTGAATAAGCATAATGTTTTAAATTGTGAAATTTGATTTGTTTAAATAATTTTGCTGTTAGGTTTAATTAATTGAAAGCCATAGATTTTGATATGATTTTTTTTTCTTTTAATGACTTGTGAGAAATCAAATACATATTGATAACCTAATAAAAATAAATTATTTATGCTTAGTAAAATTTAATTTACATCACTTTGTGAATGTTGTTAAATGTGTGATATTAGTTCAACTAATTCCTAATGAAAAAAAATAATAAAAAGTACCAAACAGGCTCAAAGATATTGGGAAAGAATAACTTTAACTATCCATGTATTAAGGAATCATCACATAAACATTTGAACTATTTGAGCAAGGCTACAATATTGCACAACCCTCACTTTTATTTCTAATTAAACATGGTTAGTATGACACATGCAAAGCAAGAAGAGAACATATGCGTAAACCCTGTATGAAATGCTGCATTCGGATCGTATCCAGTACCAATGAGTTGAATTCAATCACCAACCCGGGGAATCCAAGGTTCTGAACTATCTTATGGTTCAATTCATTTTGTCATTTGTATGGAAAACTAGCAAGACGAAAGTTTAGCAAGATAGTTGCATTTTGAAAGCAAACATATAGAGATGTTCCTTCGCTACAAATCAAAAAGAATAACAGATGTCGTCATCTAGATTTGTTTAAATAGCAAGTGCCATGTGTTGGTCAGTGAGGGGACCTGCAGGGAATCCAAAGTTTTGAGCTCTCAAATGCGAATCATTTTGTCATTGTATGGAATACTGTTAAGATGAAGCTACATTTTGACAGCAGACAAATAGATGTTCCATCGCTACAAATCACGAAGAATAATAGATGCCGTCCTCTAGATTGAGTTTAAATAGCAGTGCGATTACCCACCTCACTTGTTATTTTTCCCACTACCGATCAAAGCCATGGAGCTGAAGATTGAGCGCTCTCATCTGGACATCAGAGGACTCGGGCTCCACATAGCACACATAGGAAAGGGTCAGTCAGCCATCACAAGAACCCATTCATATCCAAAATTTTATTCTTAGAAGCTTACAACTATTGCCGCCAAATCACTGTTGAGATGCGTCGGGCGAGAGGAGAGTTTCGGACCTTCAGAGGAGTGATAGGATCACATCCGTCAGCCGAGAACCTGCAAGAAAAGTTTCGGACATGTGGTTCTGGTGGGGACCCTGGT
>UESW01001547.1:127136-157923 GCA_900491605.1 Calamus simplicifolius | reverse complement strand
AGTCTTTCTTGTTCCTCCAAAAGAAGATACTAAAGCCTTTTTCCGGTGGCAAGGGAGGATCAAGAAATCATGGACTCGGTGGATCAATCTACACCTTTCCTCCCATGGTTTTCAATGGAAGATCTCATAGCATATGCCTCCTTATATGAGAAATCTGGATCAAGAAATCTGCTCATGCTAGGAAGTCTTAATAACTTCGACCCGTGGTTAACATTCAGCTTTCTATGTGGACCCTAGTGGAACCCCAATTGCCTCGTCATTATAAGCGGTAACCTTTTATGTCTGAAACATAGCTTGCTTATGTGTAATTATATGTTGCAAACTTCAATAGAAGTTAAGATTCAAATGAATTAAAGAATATGCACATCTGAGCATTTACATCTAAATAATAGGACTCATTATGATGGCACATCCATAGGACCTCTTATGATAATCCATCCAAAGGTCATCAATTAATTGTAATAAGATTAAGGGCTTGATGATGCCCATATTTGGTGTACTAATTACAAGTAGCTGTCACTTGCGTAAACTCAGTGTTAAAGGAAACAAGAGGCCTTAGACACTACCTCAGAAGCATACCAATATAATAATGATAAAATTATACCTGAGAAGACAAAATAAAGCTAATATAATTGCAGCTTTACTATTATAAATTCCGTACTCTAGATTCAAATGTTGCAAATTGGTATAATAAAAGAGCAAAATTTTAATGTAGCTAATAGTGGCTCCATTTTAATTTACAAGGGCACTAGCTAGTTGTCTGACTGTTCAAAAGCATGCATGGATACATTCAATTGCTCAAAATGGAGTAGAAGCGTTCCTAAAGCTAGTGTTGCAAGGTTTGTGCATCTCCATTCTTTCTCTTTTTGGGTGTGGAGACTTCCTCAATTTATCTTCTCCTATATACAAAGAAAACTCTGTTATGATCAATTGTCACCAAGTTGTTTCTTTTTTTTTTTTTTTTTTGGGGGGGGGGGGGAAGTTCAGCTATCTCATCTGATTGCATGTGAAATGAAAACCATGACAGAAAAGAAATAGAGAATAACGGAAGGAAATAAACACATTTGAATGAAAGTCACATACATAACACTTGTCCAAAACTATTGCATGCATAAATTCATCATAATCATTCAGTACATACTTGAAATTACCTATGATGGCACTCAAGCATATTTTCCCTAAATTAACAAAAATCACATGCAAGCACTTCGTCCTTTATTAAATTTTGAATGATCTCGATAAAAGATTGCCATCTTGGCTTAAAGATACAGTTGCTGTTGATGAACTTAGAATGTTATCACATGCTCTCTCATTAAACTATACAATGCCACTTTCTTTATAAACCTATACAATGTGACTTTCTTTGAGTTTAGTTTCAGAATGGTTAAGAGTACTTTGTAGGTCAGTTTCATTTTTATTCAATGGCACCCTGTATCTCAACCAATTATGTGGCTTCTTCCTTATTCTCAAGTTCTTGTAAGTTTCAGAATGCTTAGATAATGGGCACATCACCCAACTTAGAAATGAAGAGATCTTGTTCATATTGAAAATAGAATATCATGTTGGAATACTAAATACATGGCAAGATTGTTGCCAAATATGCAAGGTAGAGAGATTTTATAAGAGCCCAATATCTTAAAGATGTGTAATGTGGTGGCTATAAACATGTGCCACTCTTTGTAATGCCAAAAATACCATGCAAGGTAGTTGCTAAATATCCAGGATGGAGAGATAATATTCAGCAAGAGCCCCTTATTTTGAATATGAGCAATATACTGGCTATCTATGCAAGCACAGCTCTTTAGAGTGTAAAAGATGCTTTTTAAAGGATTTGAAAATCAACAAATTCTCTATAACTGTGAATTTCACCAATTTCCACTTATCACATATCATTTTAGTAATGAAGGAAAAAAACTCAATAATAAAACTATTTGCGTAACAACCTTTCCCATACTATATGAAAGGACCTTTTATTAGAAAACATTTATTTTTGTCCTTTGATTCTTATTTCATTTGAAAAGCAAAGCCTCTATTAATCTCTTTCAAAATTGAGAAAAGAGAAAAACCTAGCATTTATCATCATATATAAAAGAAAATTCTCATTTCAAAAAATAAAGAAGCAAAGGGAGCAAAAATACAAAAAAATATGACAATCCATCAAATATTCTTCGCACTTAATCTAATCGTGTTAACTCCTACATACTAACTGAACGGTGAAAATACTCTATTTTAGGCTTTCAAAGAAAAGAAATTATCCTTCCATAAAACTTATTCTTAAGGATATGCCTAAATTTAGCCCAATTAGAAGTGGAAAGATGCATTAAACTTGACATTGAGAAAAATTTATTTTCGTAGTATTTCACCATGCATCTCATGCAAATTTAGTTGACATGAGCATAATCATAGTTTGTTAAGACTATAATAGTACCAAAGTGATGATTGTCGTTGCATGTGGTAGTCTTGCATTAAACATCGCCTCTGTCATGCATCCAACTTGAAACAAGGTTTTGAGTATTATTTTGAAATTCTTTATGGCAAACATCTTTCTTGCTTGAAATTAAATCATGAAAAGTATTCCGTCCTACCATATATCAGTGGATTGGCTTATACCTTTGTGACTTACTTCAAACCTTTGTGCATGTTCCCAATCCTTGCTCCTTCCTGAGAAACTCCATATGTTGCCTAGTTCTATGTTGTTTCTCCCCTCTACCTTTGTATTGCATTTCAAATACATGAAGAGATACTAGTAATCCAAACATACCCCCATACCGCAATTAGAAATAATTTAAAAGTTTTTGTTCTAAAATCAGAATGAATGAACTAAGACCAGCTCCAACAAAGACTTAGTCCTACTTTTCAATGAAGGTTTGAATTAAAATTTATAGCTTGTTTGAAATTTTTCTAAAAAAGATTTTCTAAAGAAAATTTTTCTTAAGACTTATTTTTTAAAAAAAACATCAACAAGAGAAAATAAATTTTACATATTTGATTGATAGAAAATTTATATAAAAAAATAGTTGTAAAATTATTTTTCTATGTTTGTTGAGGTAATTTTGTATGGAAAAATATCGATTTGACTACAATATTTCTAGAATAAAGATTGCATCAAAATTAGATGGACATAAATATTAAATAGACATAGAAGGAAAATAAAAATATATTGAGGAATAATTTTGATCTTAATGGAAGGAAAAATAGAGCATGAAAAAATCAAAATATTCGGGAGGTATTTATTTTTCTAATGAAGAGGAAGAAAAAGTGTGTAATATTCATAATTTTTTCTTTCTCTTCTAACTATGCCCTACATTAAAATGATGAAACATGGCATCATAATGCTAACATATTGAAATGTTACAATTCTCCAAAGCACTAAACCTTTTTAAGGAATAATACAAAATTCTATATATATATATATATATATATATATATTAGCAAGAACGTCCATAGACATAAAAAGCCTATTTCAATTATTTTCTTATGCTTCTTTGGGAAAGGGTGGGAAACAAGGGATAACCGTTCGTCCAATCGTAGGCGAGATTTTAGATGAAGCAAAGAATAATTATTTAAGAAATGAAATATGGAAATGTGAAACTCTTCTTCCCCCCTTTCTATGCTCTTGGAATGTGGAATTTTCATGCTTCCATTTTTTTTCTCAGAAATAAGTTCCAGCAACTTCTCTTCCCCTTAAAACAGGGATAGCTTGGATGCCATTTAAAGGATTTGCTGCTACTAAAGCAATAAAAGTACAGGCATATTTTCAATTCAAATGCAATCTCTGCACAACCTAAATCACAAATGAAGCAAGATCTTGAGATGGGCATTTTTCCTACTATGAAACAATGTTATAAGATTGCCAAAAATTAAAAACAATATTATATGAAACAGAAAAAAAAAAAAAGCAATTTCCACATCAAAAAAACAACAGTCTAAAATGATTCTTCACATCACCTTCAGACAAGGGTTGAATAATCAAAAACAGCAAAACCAAATATCACAAAAGCATGCCTATGACTCGAGTATATGGCACAAGGTAGACATCATCTAACACAATTAGGTGATAGGAACATTTTCCTCTCCAACTCTCTTAAGATCACATCCAACAAGCTTTTCCTTCTCATCTGTACCAACTTAAGCACAAAATGCCATATAAAACTCCCAGCTTAGTTTCTCTCCCACAGGTACATGGAAGTTCAAAGCTCATAAGCTAGAAGCCTTGATTCCAAGGGTCTCACCATGTTCAGGAAGAGATATGCCATACCAGCTTGCCCTTCCAACAGTGAGTACGAGCGGTAATTACTGTGCATTATCCCATCTGCAATTAGGGGTGCAACTTGGGCCGGGTTCAACCCGAACCGGCCCGCGGAACCCGATTTGCAACAGTACTCAAACTCTAATTTGTTTAACCCGAACCTGAAGGATCCGGGTTGAACCCGGACTGATTTGCAACTTGGGCCGGGTTAGGGTTGCAGTCAACCTGAACCCAAAAAACCCGAACCCGCAAAGCCACAAGCAGCAGGCCCACTAGTGTTGTGGAAGTGATGATTTAGCCTTATTTGTTAGGTTTAAAATATGTAGAGCTGACAATAGTTTTGTGAAAGTGATGATTCTTGGTATGAACATTCCACCAAAACCTTCATTATCTTTTAAAATGAGCAATATACCTTTAACCATTGCATTTTATCATGTAATGTTGGTGGGCCAAACTAGTATCTTTATTTTTTTAATTATCTTCTTTGAGACATTTGTAACTTCTAATATGAAGTTTGCCAAAATTTTATGAAAGCATCTGGGAAGAGGTGATGAGCAAAAAACTAAAACATCTGGGAAAGGGGTGATGAGTAAAAAATCGAAGAGCTTTGGATGAAGAATGCAGTCTCGCTATTGGAAAAGATTTCTCATACCATACTTATGTGGTCTTCTAACTGGCTCTTTATATCGTCTCAATATTTTTGCTTTCGAAGGATAAAGGTGACTTCATCAATGCATATCGTGCTATTGAAATGTTATGCAACATTTGGATTACTTTGGATATATTTTGGTTTAAGAATGTGCTTTTTTTTGTTTAGTCTTATGTAAAAGATGTATTTTTAGACATGTAATTTGAAATGTGAAGCTTGTTTGTTTCAAACTTTAGCTTGTTTGTACAATGTAAAACTTATTTGTTTCAAACTTTAGCTTATTTGTGTAATGTTAAGCTTGTTTGTTCAGATTGTCATATATATATATATATATATATTCTATCAACCCGAATTTCAACCCAAAACTCAACCCGAACCCGATTTTTAAAAATAGGGTTAGGTTGAAGTTTTACAAATAGGGTTAGGGTTAGGGTTAGGGTTAGGGTTGATATTTATAAATAGGGTTAGGGTTCAAGGAAACCCGAGTTTTATGAGCCCGTGTTGCACCCCTATCTGCAATAAGCTTGTCAACTTTGTCAAGCAAAAAGCAAGCAAAAGCTTTAGCCCCGTAAAAGTACTCCACGTTGCCAATTAGCCTATACAGCGAGAGAAACATAAGCGTTCCCACTTACACCATGACAAATTCCAACTCTCTTTAGCAGGCCTCGGTTCCATACCACCTCGGCAGCCTCTGCAGCCGCCTGCTAATTAATGATTAATATATATATTTGAGAGTTTTGGTTGCTCTTTTTGATTGGGTCTCTGGTTAAGATTAAAGAAATTGCTTGGTTTATGTAAACGAAAAGAATTTCTTAGAATCAGCCATTATTAATTAGTTTTTTTTTACCCTTACTTTACTTTTTTTTCCTCCTTTAGAAAGAGGGAGGGAGAAACAATTTTGTTTCCTTTTCTTAAAAAAAAATAAAATTTTAATATTAGATAAATACAGAAAACCTAAACATCACCCAAATTAATTTGAGGAATTTAGAAGAACAAGTAGGATATTGTCAGGTAGACAAAACCAAGCGCAGCCATGAATATATCCATAATTATTCAGCCCCAACGCTAAATAAGATCAAGAAAGTATTTTATAAGTGTTAAACTAAATTCAATATTTTTTATTTATCATATTAAATAAATTCTTGGATTTACAGCTGATAGGTCCTTTTGGGGCTTAAAACTCAGGTTAACTATTTATTTTAAAAAAAAATATCAGAATAAGTTGGACAGCCAAGAAATCCTGAACCATCTGCAATCTAAAACCTTATGCATAAATTATATGAGACGACGAGAGATAGGGTTCTAAATCCACATATATTTGCTTCCATACCATAAATTAAATTTTTTTAGATATCATCTGTGAAATTTAGAACATCAAATAATAATCAAAATAAGAATTATTATCATATCTTTTTGAGTCATAATTTATAAAAAAAATGTCCTAAAAATACTAATCAGAGATTTAAATCAAATAATCAAAAATGTCCTTCCTCACAATATATAAGGAGAGAGAAATGGGACATATTCTACTTATAATAAATCTTAATAGATCCTCCCATCACGGTTTACTATTTAGCGTTAGGCCTATATAAACTACTAACCATATCTATCAATGAAGGTTTGCTCAAACTAAAACGGTTAGATCACTTTTTAATCAATGGTGAGCTCATCTTACTTATATTATTACACCAAATTTATTCAGGCAATTTTATAAAATTAGCATTACTAATAATTAATAGTAGCCTATATATGAAAATTTTTAAAACTACATAATATTAAAAAAATCTAGCCTACAAAAAGAACCAAGCCTGAAATAAAACTCCGGGTACAGTGCATTATCAAGTTTTTTTTTTTTTTTTGGTACAAACGGGCGATCAGACCAGTCTAGGTTGTGTCAAGCCCAATATATCAGCAGTATCAAGTTCTTGAAACACGCGTGCCGATCCAGGCTGCAGCTGTGCCAGTTATAAAATTACTGGCAACCTGAATTCCATGTGGTTTCCATCCGAGTTACACCATAAACTTGTGGTAATCTCCTGTGTTGCTGGAGTCCGATTTCAAGGGCGTCCCAGCACTGTGGTGCAGGTTCTTTGATTGACTCTGATTTTCTTTGTTGGGCGATAGTGCTCGCATGGGCGGGAGGAGAAGAAAGATTTTCTTGCTCTCTTCTGGTAAGGGGTGGATTCGGTGTTTGTTATGTCAACTCAGATGATAATTGAAGCCGGCCTTGATTTTATGGTGTAGGACTTACTTCAGAGTAATGTAAGAATTTCTTACACATTTTTTATGAATTTCCTCTGCATCTCTCATTGAAAGCATCTGCATGAGAATTCGAAATTCAATGTATTATCTTTGATATATAACATGGCATAGTATGGATGATTTATATGTAGTAGCATGGTTTAATCGAGTTTTGAATGATTGATGAGTATAGAGGTGCATGATCAGTAAGATATCACATGGCATAATTCAAATTTTTGATAATGTATGGATTTATACATATGATCAATATGATGTAGCATGGCATAATTCTAGTCTTGAAGAAATTATGGATTTATATGCATGACCAGCATGATGTGACATAGCATAAATTGAGGTTTAAACAAACTATGGATATATATATATATATATATATATATATATATATATATATATAGTATGATGTAGCATGAGATATATAATTAAGTTTAGATGATCTACAGATTTAATAATGGACTATTGGACTAATATATATTGAGATAAACCCATCAAGGTAGGCATGTGGTATTGAGACAGCCATGCCACAAACAAATTGTACATGGTATTGAGATAATTTTGACATGATCAAGTTGTATGTGATATTGAGATAGCTTCAGCATAAATAGATTCTACATGATGATATTGAGATAACTCTACTATGTATAGATTATATATAGAATTCAAATAGCTCTACCACTGGTAGGTTTAGGGGTGTAACTGAATCGAGACAGCTCACGAGTAGCCTGAAATCGACTTGAAACCAACTCGCTGCTTACAAGTCGAGCTCAAACTCGAGATACTCAAGTATATTATTGAGTTGAGTTCGAGTATTAAAATATTCGCGAGCTTAATTGAGCTTACATATGTTACTATTTTACTCTTATAATTATACATATTTACAATATTGTCCTAACTATATTATCATTGTATTTGTAAATCTTAAACTCCTTTAAATTTTTAGTTGTAATCATATTTTATTTTAATTTAAAATTATTTTTTAATTTTTACATAGATACTCGAGTTAAGCTCGAATATATCGAGTATTTTATTGAGCTCGAGCTCGAAGTTTAAATAAGAAACTCGATCGAGCTTGAGTCGAATTTCAAGCTTCAAATTTTAGAGTCGAGTCAAGCTCGAGCTTGGCACTGTGTCGACTTGACTTGGCTTGATTACACCCCTAAGTAGGTTGTACGTGGTCATGGTCATTCCAAAGTTTCATCATATTAATTTGATAGTTATATATTTAACTACAATTTGTGCTTACATATGACTCTCGTATTTGGCTCAACATGTAGCTATTGCATAAATTGGATGATGCTTGCAGATGATTTCATCTTAATGATGCATATATGTTTTATCTAACTTTGTAGCTTTCCTCAATCATGATGGTATTATGTTGCTTTGGTTAGTTGGTATGTCGGTTTTATGTTGCATTAATCTTATTGGTATTACACAACTCAACTCATCTAAGCCTTTTCCCAACTACATGGGGTCAGCTTTTAATCTTATTGGTATTATGTAGCATTAATCATGTGGGTATTATGTTATCTTGGTCATATCGGTTTGTATTTTGATATTTTTATTAAGCTATTTTAGCTTACCATATTTTTCTAAACTTTTTTTCATTTATATATCCCATGATCAGCTATCATGTGATGGGACTTTGGTAGCATAGAGATAGAAGAATAAACATACTGCTGGAAATAAATGAATAAACAAAATGTAGTTGAAATTTTATTAAAAATGTTTGTTAGTTTCTATTCAATAGAAAAATATAATTATTATTAATATTGCTGTCATGTTTAACTTTTCTAGCAGACCTTATATGTTTCTCAAGGAACACTCAGAAAATCTGAAGCTGTACCATGCATCAACTCTAGTGCTAGATTTGGATTGTACTAATTTTGATATTCGAGCATAGATTTAAAGTCTTAGGAGAAGAGAAAACATAATTAATGCCACATGAAAATTAAATTACATATAAGCCATGCTAGTTAGCTAAAAAATAAAAATTATTACTTCATGATGCGCATGTTGTTAATTATAGATGATACA
This sequence comes from Calamus simplicifolius, assembly GCA_900491605.1. Classification (NCBI taxonomy): domain Eukaryota; kingdom Viridiplantae; phylum Streptophyta; class Magnoliopsida; order Arecales; family Arecaceae; genus Calamus; species Calamus simplicifolius. The sequence goes on along the minus strand of UESW01001547.1, from coordinate 148,732 downwards.
TAGAGACCATGCTATGAGGCCTATTTGGTTTATTGATGGCACTACTACTTCGGTACCCTCAAATTAGCAAATCGATGCTCCGTCTTCACTAGTCATTGATGCATTCCAATAGGAGAATCACAATGACGCTACTGATGATGGTCAAAGAATAATTATTGGTTGTCCCCATGAGACAAAGTTACTTTGAGTGCTTAATACTAGTAGCAGAACATAATTATATGCACATATATTTATAGTTTGTTTGTGCTTTTTTGGTATTCAAAGATCTATAATTGATCATTTCTTTATATAGTGCAACATTCAAATATCATAGCTACATCACTTAAGATAATAATTAAAATCTTATAATAGAGTTACATTAGTCCGTCAAGACTATAATAAGGCTAGCAACGGGCTTGATGAGATAAGTGATGCCAAAGTATCTACCATAAAAAAGAATGGATCTATGTCAATTGATTAACGCATAAGCATCAATTAGTGCTAGTTGCCACCCCACCCCCCCCCTCTCCCAACAACAAAAAAACAAAAACAAAAAATCATATCTATTGACTTGCTTATCAATTTCATTACCAATGTTTTGAATATTTGTAACTCTTGATGTAATAGGCATGATAACTTAGAGAAAAAATGAATTACTAAAGTAATTCAAAACTTCCATGAGCTTTTAGTAATTGAAAATTAGATAATAATAATGCTCCTATCTAAAATTTTCCTAACTATGTCGTTTTCTGTATTTACATCCAACTCTAAACTATTTATGCCAAATCTAAACTTGAATCCAATTTATACCCTATGCTTGCACCTATTAGTATATCCAGAAATAATCAAGTATTGATGGGGTTTTAGGTTCTTATTAACTTAGCTCAAGCTTTATCGTAACATAAGAAGCTAGTGGTAAAAAGCGGTAAAAAGGTAATATTCGATGTAGATTGATAAAGAGAGAGAAAGAAGAGAGTCATACGATCTTTTATATCTCAATTTTCATCAAAATTTATAATTTTGTCATGAGAAAAAAAAAGTTCTAATGATACTTTCAACAAGAAGTGTGTATTATTTATCACCCAGGTTTGAACTTAAAACCTCTTTTTTATAGAGATATCCAAAATAGTTAACAATTATGTTGGATATGTTTCATCTTATAAGCAAATTCTATCCAATAAAAGAAGCAGAAAGTCTTACTTTTAGGTAAGTTTCTAAATGGTCCTTCTATTGTCTACATCTTATAAAATACTATGTATTGATTGAAATCATAAAATCCAATCAATCCTATAGATAAAGTTTCTAATAAGCAGCTTAATTTCTAATTATTGCATATAATTAACTTTTTATTTCATATAGCCATCTTTTTACGCTATATAAATAATAAGTATCTACATAGTTATCCTCTCAAAATAGGCAATCGTTGATGGTAAGAAAGAATTAAAAATTAAAAGCTATCGATACGATGAATCAAGCGTCACATAATTGGTCAACCGGAAATAGATTTTATAACTCAGTCCTGTGGAGGCCGGTCATCAGATTTGCACTAATTTTTTGCTTTTCTAGCATAATCTGCAAAGCAAAAGCAATGGACTACAGTTTATCAAATCTAGAACGCTGGTGGTGGTTGGGACGTCCTTTTCCCACCGAACTCCTCCGAGATTCCAAATCCCATCTCACTTCACTTCGTTGATGGTTCAGTGTATTTTGATAATTTTGGCCCCACCGTTGATGGCAAGTCTTGGCCATTGACGGCAAGTCTTCTGCGTTGGTCACGGGCACGTCTTCCGCGTGGATCCTAGTAGAGCCCAAATGCCATCTCACTTCGCTTTTAATAATTTTGGCCCGCCGCCGTTGACGGCAAGTCTTCTGCGTGGATCCTAGTGGAACCCAATTGCCTCATTTCTCCTATTGTCCATATGGCTCATGTACGCTGCAGGACTAACATTGGACGCCATGTCCGAGTCTAGTGTGGACTTGAGACTATTTATATAGAAGTTCTTTGTTGATGGCCTATATAGCGCAAACCATATGATCATTGCGTGTGCAATATTACGAACGTTCTTCTAGTCTAAGCTTAGTCTTACTTTAAGGTAACTTACCAAATGATCCTTAATTTCATTAAGTGGTAAAAAGCGCAAGTGGAGCCACATGATGCTCTGGGAACCACAGCACCGTGCTCCCAATCATATATAAGAAGAGCTGAGGCGCACCATTAAAACCAAGCAATTAACCAACCCAAAACAAAAAAAAAAAAAAGAGAAAGAAATGGCAACCATTATTCTCCTTTCAGCTATGCGGCCAATCCTATTCCACTCCACCATACTTCCTCTCTTTTTTCTCTTACTATCGGTCTTCTCTTTGAAAACGGATGCAGAAACTGAAGCTAAAGCTCTTGTGGAATGGAAAGCCAGCTTGTTTCAGCCCGACTCTCTCAGTTCATGGTCTCTTGACAACTTAACCAGCCCATGTAAATGGCACGGTGTTCTCTGTAACTCTGTTGGCAGCGTCGTTAAGCTAAACTTATCCCATTGCAAACTCAATGGCACCCTCAACAGCTTCGCTTTCTCGTCTTTGCCCAACCTCACCGGCCTTGATCTCAGTTTCAACTTCCTTTATGGATCCATCCCTCCAAGCATATCTAATCTCTCCAAGCTCACCTCGCTGGACCTTGGCTTCAATCGGTTCAATAGCTCCATGCCACCAGAGATTGGAAGGCTCTCGGAGCTTCTCCATCTTTGTCTCTGGGAAAACTTGCTTGTTGGGCCAATCCCATACCAGCTCAGCCACTTGAAAAAGGTACGCCATTTGGACCTCAGTTTCAATTCCTTGGAGACGCCAAACTACTCCAAGTTCATTGCCATGCCTTCGTTGTCATACCTATCACTATCCTTCAATAGCTTGACTCTGGAATTCCCATCGTTTCTACTAAACTGCACCAACTTGACCTTTCTTGACCTATCGTGGAACAGTCTAGAAGGTCCAATACCCAACTCATTATCAACCAATTTAGTTAACCTTGAGTATCTCAATCTTATTGGTAATTCCTTTAAAGGAGTCATTCCAGTATCTCTTGCTAAGTTGTCCAAGCTTCAAGACCTTCTTCTTGGCTCGAACAAGCTAACCGGGGGTATACCACGGATACTTGGGTCCATTTCGAGCCTTCGCAGACTAGTTCTTTGGGGCAATCCATTAGGTGGACCGATCCCTTCTTCTCTAGGAAAGCTTCGAATGTTGGAAGAACTTTATTTGTCTTCTGCAGAATTGAATGCTAACATACCTTCTGAGCTGGGCCTCTGCACCAACTTGACCATTGTTGACCTATCAAGGAACAGTCTAAAAGGTTCTATACCCAACTCATTAACAAATTTAGTTAACCTTGAGCATCTCTATTTAGTTAACCTTGAGCATCTCCATCTTCGTTGGAACATGTTAACAGGGGGGCTACCACCGACACTTGGGTCCATTTCAAGCCTTCGCATACTACATCTCAGCAACAATCCATTAGGTGGACCGATCCCTTCTTCTCTAGGCAAGCTCCGAAGGCTAGAAGAACTTCATCTCTCTGATGCTGGATTGAATGCTACCATACCTTCTGAGCTGGGCCTCTGCACCAACTTGACTTTTGTTGACCTATCAAGGAATAGTCTAAAAGGTTCCATACCCAACTCATTAACCAATTTAGTTAACCTTGAGCTTCTCTTTCTTGGTTGGAACATGTTAACAGGGGGGCTACCACCGATAATTGGGTCCATTTTGAGCCTTCGCATACTAGATCTCAATGGCAATTCATTAGGTGGACCGATCCCTTCTTCTCTAGGCCTCTGCACCAATCTCACTGATATTGATCTGTCTTATAATAACCTAGTAGGAATGTTGCCCGCATCCTTGTCAAGTCTGACCAATATTATATCTTTTGATGTGGGCAACAATTTACTCTCTGGTGAGATCCCACCAAACTTGTTCACCAATTGGACCCAACTTTATGGCCTTGGGTTAGCTAAAACCTTGAATGGCCGGCTACCTGGAGAGATTGGATTGCTTAAAAGTTTGAACTATTTAGACCTTCGGAGCAATCGCATGCAAAGTCCAATTCCATCGGAAATTTGGAATTTGACCAACTTGATGCATTTGGATCTCTCAAAGAATTCTTTTACTGGTCCAATTCCACCGGAGATTCGGAATTTGACGAATTTGTGGAAAGTGAATCTCTCAATGAACTCCTTTACAGGTCCAATTCCTCACTCAATGGCGAGCCTAAAGCAGCATGTTATTATGGATCTCTCCCACAACAACTTAACGGGCCCAATTCCAGTAGCCTTTGGAGATGTGACTGAGCAACAATTTTGGGATCTATCTTCAAGCACTCTAACAGGAAATATAAAGCTAGAATTGTCAGGTTTGGGTTCCTTAGTTTCACTTGAATTGAGTAACAACTCCATATCAGGTTCAATTCCTTCTTTACTTGCTAGCCTTTCTGAGCTTCGGTATCTTGATTTATCGAGAAATCAGTTCAGTGGTGAAATACCAAACCAGCTCCTTAATCTTCTGAACCTCTCGCACTTGGATCTATCTGGAAACCAGTTGGTGGGCATGCTTTCAATGGATCAGCAAGAGGGCATGCTGAATCATACTTTCTTGCCCAATATGAGTTCTCTCTTTCTTTCATACAACTTGCTAAATGGTAGCATATCCCCATTCATTTGTAGAATGATCAATTTGGCAGCACTGGACCTCTCTATAAACCATTTTTCTGGAGAAATCCCTCAGTGTTTTGGGGATATGAAAGGTTTGCGATACTTGAATCTTGCATCCAATAAATTATCTGGAAGGATTCCTAACATGATAGGGCCCTCGTGTTCACTTCAGTCTCTTTATTTGAATAACAATACTTTCATTGCAGAATTTCCGGCATTCTTGAAAAATTGCAAGAGCTTAACCGTTCTAGATATTGGAGAGAATGGTTTCTTTGGAGAAATCCCTACATGGAAGAAGGAAATCTTTTCATCATTAATGATCCTTCGCCTACGACAGAATATGTTCAATGGCAGCATTCCTGATCAGCTAGGTTATCTTACTTCACTACAACTCTTAGATCTCTCTTATAATAACTTCTCTGGAGGTATACCACGAAGTTTTGGTAATCTTGTTGCCATGAAATCAAGCAATCAAATAAGAGATTTGCAGAATATTTTGTTTGGGTACACAGAGAGCATAGTAGTGTACTGGGAAGGTCGAGAGCTGGTGTTCAAGCGTAACATTTTGTTGATGATAGGCATCGACCTTTCAAGCAATTCTCTTTCACAAGAAATTCCTATAGAGCTTACAAATCTGTCAGGGTTGATGCTTCTTAACTTATCAAGGAATCAATTGATCGGACACATTCCAGATACGATTGGTAACCTAAAAGAGTTGGAAAATCTCGACCTATCCATAAATCAACTTTCAGGTATAATTCCCCTAAGCATCTCTTCTCTAACTTTTTAAATTTCTTGAACCTAGCAAACAACAACTTGTGGGGAAGAATACCATCAGGCAACCAACTCCAAACACTCAATCCATCCATTTACGCTGGCAATGATGGATTATGTGGATATCCATTGACCAAGAAATGTCCAGGTGACACATCAGCTGATACTCCAACATCAACTGATGGCATTGAATATGGTTCAGTTGGAAATGAGAATAGTGATGAAGCGATATGGTTCTATCTTAGCATTCCACTTGGATATGTTGTTGGATTTTGGACCCTTTTTGGCATTTTATTCTTTCAAAAAGAATGGAGGTTTGTCTATTTTCGTTTCATTGACAAACTTCAAGAAGAATTTTTCAAGAAGCTATATTAGGCTTTGTCCAGCAAAGTAACCAGGCTTGTTTGGTATAAATTATTGTGATGGTTTTCAAGAGAAGTTTGATATTTTCTTTCTTATTATGTATGATATTAGTTTTATATTTTACACTTATTATATGTAATTTTAAATTACCTTTGGTTGCACATGAGCAAGCAGTTTGTAAATTGATAGCTTTTGTTGAGCTTGATCTTTCCTTTCCTTACAAGATATTTAGCTTTGGCTTGATAAAGATTTAACCAATAAAAGACTGAACTTGAGCCCAGCAAATAAGCTTGGTAATCCTATATGGATTTTCTACAAAAAATAAGGCGAGGCATTAACATGCATGATGAGTTAGCTATGCATCCATGTGGTTGACTTCATTCGAAGTATAGGTCAATGCAAACTAGGTTCCTGCAATGCGAATATGCTTTCTATTTGACCTACAATGAACCTAACTATCATTCAATCTTTGCTGATGTTTTCCTCCAAACAGTATTTAACTCCTATATACTAACTGGACAATGGAAATACTTTATTTTAGGCTTTCAAAGAAAAGAAATTATACTTTTATAAAACTCATTCTTAAGGATATGCCTAAATGTAGCCCAAATAGAAGCAGAAAAATGCATTAAACTTGGCATTGAGCAAAATCTATCTTCATTGCATCTCATGCAAATTTAGCTGACATACGTAGAATCATAGTTGGTTAAGACTACAATAGCACCAAAGTGATGATTGTCGTTGCATGTGGTAGTCTTGCATTAAACATCACCTCCCTCATGCATCCAACTTGAAACAAGGTTTTGAGCTTTATTGTGAAGTTCTTTATGACAAACATCTTTCTTGCATGAAAATAAATCATGAAAGGTATTTCGTCCCACCACATATTAGTTGATTGGCTTATACCCTTGTGAACTGCTTTGAACCTTTGTGCATGTTCCTAATCTTTCCTCCTTGCTAAGAAACTCCATGTGTTGCCTAGTTCTATTTTGTTTCTCTCCCCTAGCTTTGTATTGCATTTCAAATACATGAAGAGACACTAGCAATCCAAACATACCTCCATACCGCAATCAGAAACAATACAAAGTTTTTCTTCTGAAATCAGAATGAACGAACTAAGGTCGGCTCCAATAGAGACTTAGTCCTACTTGTCAAGTAGGGTTTGAATTAGAATTTATAGCTTGTTTGATATTTTTCTTAAAAAGATTCTTTAAAGAAAAATTTTCTTCGGATCTATTTTTCTAAAAAAATGTTACAAAAGAAAATAAATTTTACATATTTGGTTGATAGAAAATTTATATGAAAAATAATTGTGAAATTATTTTTCTATGTTTGGTTAGGATAATTTTGTATGAAAAAATATCAATTTGATTATAATATTCTAGAATAAAGATTGCATTAAAATTAAGTGGACATGAATTATTTGATAGATATAGCAGAAAAAAATATTAAGGGATAATTTGATCCTAATGGAAAGAAAAAAAGAGCATGAAAAATAAAAATGATCTAGAGGTATTTATTTTCCAATAATTAAAAGGAAGAAAAAGTATATAAATGTTCATATTTTTTTTTCTTTTCTTCTAACAATGCCCAACATTAAAATGAGGAAACATAGAACCATAATACTAACATATTGAAATGTTACAATTCTCCAAAGCACTAAACCTTTTTAAGAAATAATACAAAATTCTAATTATATTAGCAAGAACGTGCATAGACATAAAAACTATTTTAATTATTTTCCCATGCTTCTTTGGGAAATGGGAGGGAAACAGGGGAAAACTGTCCGTCCAACCATAGGCGAGATTTGAGATGAAGCAAAGAATAAATTTTTTTTAAAAAAAAAGAAATATGGAAATGTGAAACCCTTCTTCCCCCTCTTTTTTTTTTTTGGGTACAAGCGGGCGATCACACTAACCTCGTGCGAATCAGCCCAGACATATCAGAGTACAAAATCTGCTTAAGAACAACAGGACAGGAGTCACCCTGATTACATATCCAAAAACCCGAATGATGAGCCACCGCCGATGCAACCCAGTCAGCCGTAGAATTAGCTTCCCGATAGATGTGCCGGATGTGAACTCTGTCGGTCTGACTCAGTATCGACCAGATATCATGAAGAAGGGGATTGGATGAAGAATGGTCACCATCTCCCGCCTGAATCCACCAAACGACAGAAAGAAAATCCCCTTCAATGAACAGACTATGTGCATGGAGCCTCCGAACGGCGTAGGAGATCCCAGCCCACACAGCATAAAGCTCCGCCATAGGGATAGAGCAATCTAAAGAAGCAAACCCACCAGCCGACAGAAGAGCTCCATCAGTCCCTCGAATAACAAAAGTAGATCCAGCTTGTCTTCCCCGTACACTTCCATCAAAGTTGATTTTAACAAACCCTGGAGGGGGGTTCCCAAGATATGAAAACCGTACAACGGTTCGCTGCCGGAGCAGCAGGGGATCCCTAGAGGCTAGGGTTGCATAAATCAAACCCATTGATTAGAAGTGCACTTTCAGCAACCATAGATCTTATCTTTTGTTCTAATCTGTGAGGAAAGAAGGGATCATCAGAGAAAATAAGCTGGTTCCGTGACAGCCAAATCTGATAGGCCGTAATAGCCCAAAGAATACTCCGCTATCGGGTGGAACTCCGAAGGGCATCAAGGAAAGGAAAACATGAAGAACCTGACCCGTCCACTTTGCATCTATAACCCACCCTCAGCCAAATCCATCTCCATCTGGGGCATGTAAGGATCGCATGGCTAGTAGTCTCCTCCTCCTCACCACACAGAGCGCAAGTCGCCACCACCGGGAGACCCCTTCTGGAAAGCAATGAACAGGAAGGGAGACAATTCCACAAAATCTTCCATATAAATAATTGAACCCTAGGATGAATGGGAAGCTTCCATATCCAAGCAGCATCCCTCAAATCCTGAGGCTGAGTTCTGAACTCCTTGATAAGATCCTTAAGAGGAGCCCGAGAAAGACAGGATCTCCGCCATAATCTAAAGTCTCGTGAGGGCCTCGGGATAATAGGAATAAAAAGAATCCGCCGAGCAAGCTCTATCCCAAATAAACTGGTCACCGCCGAGATGTCCCAAGTGAAAGAGTCCTGGATGATGAGCTCCCGAACCCGCATGTCAGGCTGGACATCCATGCTAATGAATGATGGCCAACGGGAGAGGGAAAGATCCGAAATCCAAACATCGTGAGCAACCTTCACCGACGATCCATCGCCAATCACCCAAGATACATTGTTCAGGATAGTCAGAGCATGTCTACAGACCTCCTTCCAGAAGAAAGAGTGCCCCCGAGTAGGTAACAAGTCCATGGAAGTAGACCAAACACCATACCTAGCTCGCATGAAGGAGCTCCAGAGGCAATGAGGATCAAGAATAAATCTTGAGGCGTGCCTGGCCAACAACGCCTCTCTCCTAGCAATCAGGGACTGAATTCCCAGACCACCTTCATTCAAAGGCATACAAATGGACTCCCAAGCCAGAAGGTGAATACCATGACCGTCCTGCATAGAGGCCCATAGAAAGTCCTGAAAACAATGCTCAATCTTCCGTAGGCAAGTAATGGGGACCGCTGCATTAGATAGAAGATATATAGGTAGGGACAAAAGGACAGAGCGAATAAGAGTGATCCTCGCCATCATAGATAACCCAGTCACCTGCCATCCATCCAATCGATCATGAATACGTCGCTCAAGTATAGTATAATCACGAATACGCGGATGTCTACCCAAGAGAGGGATCCCCAAATAAGATAGCTCATCAGTCTTATTAAAGATACCCCAGGGCCTGATGTATAGCATTCCTAGTAGTCCTGGGGGTCTTTGGGCTGAAGCAGATCATGGACTTATCAACATTGATCTTCTGGCCAGAAGCATGACAATAGCACTGAATGATAGAAGCAAAACTAACAGCATAGAGAGGCCTGATCCAAAAGAATATAGTCGTCCGCAAAAAGAAGATGGGAGACAGCAGGCCCCGAGGAAGCAGCCATAAAGGGGGCTATCCGACCATCCAGCTGAGCCTGATGAAAAGCACGAGAAAGATGGTCCGCAGCAAGAACAAACAGAAATGGGGATAAAGGGCATCCCTGCCTCAGACCCACAGTAGACTGGAAAGAAGTGGTCTGCACACCGTTGACTAACAGAGAGAAAGATGGCTGCCATATACAGGCCATGATCCAGTCTATAAACAACTCATGGAACCCAAACTCAAGCAGGGTTTGCTGTAGAAAGACCCAACTCATCCTGTCATAGGCACGCTCCATATCTAGCTTAACAACCATAAGGCACTGCCTAACCGGGGCTCTCTACAGATCATGCATAAACTCCTGAGCAATGAGAACATTATCAGAAATACTCTGGCCTCTGATGAAAGCCCCCTGTTCAGAAGAGATAAGCTGAGGAATAACCACCCGAAGACGGGACACTAGAAGTCGCGTGCAGACCTTGTATAAGGTAGTGCAAAGACTAATCGGCCGGAAGTGATGAGGGGAAGAGGCATCAGAATGCTTCGGCACCAGTGTGATGAGCGTCTGGTTCCAATCAGTAGGAATGGCTTTTGACAGGAAAGTACTCTGGATAGCCTGGGTGACCTCCTGACCAACAATATCCCAATAATGCCTGAAGAGTAGTGGTGGAAAACCATCCGGTCCTGGTGCCTTATCAGGCCCAAGATCCCATAAGGCCAAGCGAATCTCATCAGCACTGATCGGCCTGGTCAGCAGGTTGTTCTGAAGAGCAGAGACCTTAACCGCAGAAGAAACCTTGAAGACAAGAGCACCCCTGCCTAAAATCTCCGTCCATCTAGATTGAAAGAACTGAAGCAACTGATCCTGGATGCTTGCGACATCCTCCTGAGAATTCCCCTCCTCATCAATCAACCGCCGAATCCTGTTGGCTGTCCTTCTTTTTAGGGTAACCTGATGAAAGAATCTAGTGTTCCGATCCCCCTCCCAAAGCCACTGAACTCTAGATCGTTGTCTCTAGTAGGACTCCTACTGCAGAAGCAAAGAGTGATGAAGAGCAAGCTTGGTTCGAAGAGTGAAGAGACCAGGATCAGGGAGACAGCCATCCCGATCCTCCCTATCCTGAAGGACAACAATGTCAGCTTCCACCTGCTCGATGTTTCTCACAAGGTTCCCAATCTCAATTCTACTCCATCTCATAAGGCGACGTCTAACCAACTCAAGCCGCCTAGAGAGACGATAGGTTGCATTACCACGCATCGGTAAATGCCAAACCTGACCAACAATAGACCGAGCCGAGGGGTAGGAAGTCCAGAACTGCTCAAATCTAAACTGATGCTGCCGCAGAGAATCAGTGACAGTAGAGATCAAGATAGGACAGTGGTCGGAGGCAATGCGAGGCAGGTGAGTGACATTTGCAGAGGGGAACATCTGGGTCCATTGAACAGTGGCCAAGGCTCTATCCAGTCTTTCCCAAACTCTAGCCGACCCCTGGCGATTGTTACACCCGCCTACCGCCACGCTTTTCATTAGCAGCAGTAATGCAATTAAAGTCACCAGCCATGATAGCAGGAATGCCTTGATCAAGAAGGGAGAGACTCTCAGCCCATAGAGCATGCTGTTCCTTGAAATCTGTACTAGCATAAACTCCCATTAAGAGCCAAGGGTTGGACGAGCCCTCAGAAACAAGAAGAGAGATCTGCTGATTACACTGGTGAAAAGCCGTCACTGTAATCAAAGAATGCCTCCAGAAAGCCACCATCCCACCAGATAGACCACTAGACTCCACAGCATAAGAGGACCACGTTCTGGAAGCCTATTTCCGAAATCGGACAAGACTGTCCCCCGATAACCGGGTCTCCAGAAGACTACATATATCACAATTGTAAATCTGCATCAGTCTACCAAAGGAAGATCGAAAAGAAGGTTTTCGAGCTCCTCTGACATTTCAAATAAGGATCTTCATTTAGTAAAGGGGGGAGGGTGGGACCCGCCCTGATCATCCACCATAGCCTGGTCAGAAGACTGCCCAATAGACATCATATCATTAACTACCGTCTGGGTAGTGCAATCCATCTGGATATTGTCAACCTCGTGGGAACCTACCTCAGACATAGAATCCGAAGACCGGAATTCCGCAACAGGGAGAGCTGATTCCTTGGACTGATCCATAATAGCCGACTTGGGGCCGGCTAGGATCGAATCATGGTGACGGATCTCACCCTTAGATGACTGACCCAAGTTCACACCACGATCAGTGACTTGACTACAAGAGGCCTTATCTGACCCTCCAACCAAATTGATAGGAACCTTGCCCGGGATCAGAGGATCAAAAATGGATTGCATCATCTTCATGTCCTTGGACTTAGAATAGCTACCCTTCCCTTTCCTATTCCCATTTTTAGAAGTAGATCGCATGTGAAGGGATTCCTCCAGCCTAGCCCACTTGGAAGGACCCGGATTGGCATCCAACCTGGCCACTGGCCCACAATCCACATTGCCCATAGCTAAGAGGGCAAAAGGATTCTTTGATTTCAGTAAATGAAGTTCAGAAGTGACCTTAAGAGAGGCAGCAGGGATCTGAACATCAGGATTCACTGTAGCATCCAAACCGGCACGGGAACTCCCAACCGGCACACCATCAGAAGCAGTCTTCCTTGAAGACTTCTCAGCTCCAGCTTTCCTTGATAATTCTAAACCACCCGAGAGCTGCCCTGGGGCCACTGCGACACCATCACGGACCTTGTCAGCCTTGAGGGAGCGCCGGCGAGCCATCTTGCCAGGAGAAGACCACCCATTAGCCGAAGCTCCATTCCTCCTGCTGCAACGAAGGGGAAACCAGGACAACAGGGGGGGACCCAGCAGCATGCTCAGCTTCCTTTCTCACGAAAGCAGAGGAGATCCGATGACGATAAACTGACATCCAGGGGCCAAACAAATTTCCCGACGAAGCCTGCTCAGCATCCAAAGACTCAGACGATGAGGAACAGGGGTCGGAGAGATGAAGAGAGCCGCAGCAGGGGCAGATTCTAGCCAGGTGCTCATACTGGAATTGTTGCCAGAATGGAGAGGCCGAACCCTGAATTCTCACACCAGGCCGGAGTGGTCACCGAAGGTCCACTCTGAGACAAGCTCTGGAAAACACGCCCCTGGACAAAGCCTAAGTGGCTGGATCAGAGAAGACGAACTACCCTGCCGGCGCCAGGATAGCTTCAAGCACAGCGTCACTCCAGAACTCCAAGGGCAGAGCAGGCAGGTGAACCCAGAGGAGGACCGAGGAGACAGAGTCGCTGGCCGGAATGAACTCAGGGCACCAATTCTCCGTAGCTATAGGCTCCCCATTGACAACCCACGGGCGAGCTAGCACCAAATCCTTGGCACCAGAGTGCTCAAATCGGAAAATAAAGCATCGATGAGCAAGACATACCGGATGGATTTCACCGGAGATGCCCGCGCGCCTGAATTCCCGGATGAAGGCTTCCGGTGGAATCCAACGGTGGAACGTCCGAGCAATAATGGCTCTCTCCTTCCAGCAAGCACCAGACGAGTCCAACAACGCCGAAGGAATCTGGACAACGTCTGGGAAGCAACCCTCTAGATCAGCAATCTTCGCCGGTGACGGGGAAGAGGACACCCATTCAAACCCCGAAACCGGCCCCTTACTCCAGGCCTTAGGAGCATCGTGAGCTCCATCCGCCGCCATAGGAGTCCACAGAAATAGGCAAAAGGAAACCAGACAGAAGAAGAGCACCGGGATCAACCGAGATCGCCGGAGATCAAGCCAAAACCGCCGCGGGCATGAATCGTAAAGCAGAACACTCTACAGGCACAAGACCGGGGAGGTACCATACACAACGAGCTCTTCTTCCCCCTCTTTCAACGCTCTTGGAATGTGAAATTTTTTACACTTCCATTTTTCTCTCAGAAATAAATCTAGCATCTTCTTTTCCCCCACAAAACGGGGATAGCTTGGATACTTTTATATAGAAGGATTTGCTACTACTAAAGCAATAAAAAGTACAGGCATATTTTCAATTCAAATGCAATCTCTGCACCACGTAAATCACAAACGAAGGAAGATCCTGAGATGGGCATCTTTCCTAATATGAAACAATGTTATAAGATTGTCAAAAAATAAAAACAATATTATATGAATCCTCAACCATAGCGCATAAGCTACCAATCATCCAATAAAAAAAAAAGGCCTTTGAAGAGTTTGTACTACTGCTGAGTCATTAGTGAACATGACACCATTTCCACATCAAAAAAACAAAGAGTCCAAAATGATTCTTCACATCATCTTTAAATAAGGGTTGAATAATAAAAACAGCAAAACCAAGTATCATAAAAGCATGCCTATGACACAAGGTAGACATCATCTAACACAGTTAGGTGATAAGAAGAGTTCCCTCTCCAACTCTCTAAGATCACATACAACAAGCTTTTCCTTCTCATCTATGTAACTCTAAGCACAAAATTCCATATAAAACTCCCAACTTAGTTTCTTTCACACAAGTGCATGGTAGTTCAAAGCTCGTAATCTGGAAACCTTGATTCCGAGGGTCTCACCATGTCAAGGAAGAGATATGCCATACCAGCTGCCCTTCAAACAGTATGGGCTGTCACCACTGTGCATTAGCCCTTCTTGTATTCATGAAAAGTCCCAAGTTTTGAATGTGTTCAAATCGTTTAAAGCCAAAGTTGAGCTTCAACTCAACAAAAGGATTAAAGGAGTCAGATCTGACCGTGGTGGTAAATATTATGGTAGATATGACGGATCAGATGAACAACGTCCAGAACCATTTGCCAGATACCTAAAGGAGTATGGAATTGTCCCCTAATACACCATGCCAGGATCACCTAGCATGAATGGTGTAGCTAAAAGATGAAACAGGACTCTTAAGGATATGGTAAGGAGTATGATTTGTCATTCTACCTTACCAGAGTCACTCTGGAGAGAGACACTAAAGACAGCAGCCTACATTCTGAATAGAGTGCTAACTAAAGCAACTATTAAAACACCTTATGAGCTTTGGATAGGACAAAAGCCTAGTCTAAAGCATTTTCATGTTGGAGATGTACAACTGAGGCAAGGCCTTATAGGCCATATGAAAAGAAATTGGACTCCAGGACAGTGAGCAGCTACTTTGTTGGGTATTCTGAGCGATCTAGGGGTTTCAAGTTTTATGATCCCAAATCAAGGATAATTTTTGAGATGAGAACTGCAATGTTTTTTGGGGATATTGAGTTTGGAGGGAGAAATAAAGTTAGAGACTTTGTCTTTGAGGAGGAATTGGAACCTACTATTCTTGTTGAAGAGCAGCTAGTTTCTATTCCTATAATTGCTTTTGATAATGATCAAGTTGCAATTCCATAACAACAAGAAATTGTTGTTCAACCCTTAGAAGTATAAACTCAACAACCTCAAGAACAAGTGCATCAGGAACAAGTGCCTTTTCGGCGATCCACTAGAGAAAGGAAGAATGCTATTCCAGTTGATTATATAGTGTTTCTTCAAGAACATGAGAAAAATAATGGCATGATGGAAGATGATCCTGTCAACTTCCTTCAAGCCATACAAGGTTCCAATTCAGAAAAGTGGATTGAAGCAATGAAAGAAGAGTATAAGTCTATGCAAGATAATAAAGTTTGGAAAGTTGTCCCATTACCAGAAGGTGTGAAACCCATTGGTTGCAAATGGATTTTAAGACCAAACGGGATTCAAAGGATAATGTGGAAAGGTATAAAGCTCGTCTTGTGTCTAAAGGCTATACTCAAAAGGAAGGGATTGACTTTAAAGAGACCTTCTCTCTAGTTTCATCGAAGGACTCTTTTAGGATAATCATGGCTCTTGTTGCACAGTATGATATGGAACTCCATTAAATGGATGTCAAGACGGCGTTTCTCAATGGAGACATTGATGAGACAATTTATATGGTGCAACCAGAAAACTTTATGTCAGGAGCTCAAAGAAAATGGTTTGCAAATTGATAAAATCCATTTATGGGTTAAATCAAGCTTCTCATCAATGGTACCACAAATTTCATCAAGTAATTCTCTCATTTAATTTTGAAGTGAATGCAGTTGATGATTGTGTGTATCATAAGTTCAGTGGGAGTAAATATATTTTTCTAGTTTTGTATGTGGATGATATTTTGCTTGCCACAAATGATATAGGCATGTTGCACGAAACCAAGAGATTTATATCAAGCAATTTTCAAATGAAAGATCTTGGTGATGCCTCCTTTATATTGGGAATCCAGATACATCGAGATCGTTCTCAGGGTATCCTTGGATTATCACAAAGGAGCTATATCGATAAAGTACTTAAGAGATTTAGCATGCAAAATTGCAAACCAGGTGATATCCCTGTCGCTAAAGGAGATAAATTCAGTATTAATCAGTGCCCAAAAGGAAACCTTGAAGTTGAAGAGATGCAAAAGATTCCTTATGCTTCGGTTGTAGGGAGTCTAATGTATGCTCAAGTTTGTACGCGTCCGGATATTGCGTACATTATTGGAGTGTTAGGCAGATATTTAAGCAACCCAGGTATGGATCATTGGAAAGCAACCAAAAGGGTTATGAGATATCTGAAAAGAATAAAAGATTACATGCTCACATATAGGAGATCAGATCATTTTGAGATCATTGGGCATTCTGACTTTGACTTTGCGGGATGCCAAGATAGTAAAAGATCCACTTCGGGCTATGTATATCTGTTAGATGGTGGGTCTATTTCTTGAAGAAGTGCAAAACAGACACTCATAGCTTCTTCTACCATGGCAGCAGAATTTATAGTATATTATGACGCATCCAATCATGGGATATGACTAAAAAATTTTGTCACTAGGCTACGCATATTGGGAGGAATTGAAAGACCGCTAAAGTTATTTTGTGACAACAAGTCAGTCGTATTGTATTACAACAATAATAGGAGCTCGACCAAGTCAAAGCATATTGACATCAAGTTCCTGGTTATAAAGGAAAGAGTACAGAGTGGTCAGATTTCTATAGAGCATATAGGGACAAACTCCATGGTTGCAGATCCCCTTACAAAGGGTGTGCCGCCCAAGGTCTTTCATGAGCATACTGGTCACATGGGCGTTATAGAGCATGACGATGCTTAGATTCAGTGGGAGTTTGTATTGCTTCTATATTATGCTTTATGTTTGGTTTGTACACACTTATATGTTTGGATATTTTCTGATTAGAAATAAAGTATATCATTCAGTTCAGTACACTCTGTACAATTATGTTAAAGTTTTGATCTCACTCAAGTTTAAGAATGACCAGTTGGAAATAAGCATGTTAAGATCATATTATATGTAATTTTTATGCTACACATCCACATCATGATCCATGTCATTCAGTTGTATCAGCATATGTGACCATTGATGGGTTATAACAAAGGCCGCTTTGATCCTATGTTGGTATGGTTGATGGACCAGATTGGTTATAGATACATTTCAGTAATGACAGTAAAATTGAGCTCATTTGGTTATTTTTGCAACATAATTATAAGGTTACACATATAGCCTAGTGGGAGATTATTGGATTTTTAATCCAACATTGGGCTTATATGTGAATAATTATGTGTTGCAGACTGTCAAATAAGATTAAGCCCAATTAAAAGTGATCAACTGAGGTTTTAGTGATTTGGGCTTTAATGTATCGATTAGGTGTGGCCCTTTAATGTGTAGAAACCTAAGGGATTATTTCTATTTTTATGATGGACTAAAATATAAATACCAAAAGATAATGATAAAATTATCTATATAGTGATTATGGTTCCTGGATCGCACGCACGACCTTCTTCTCTGAATCCCATCATCAGAAAGAATAGCCTAGAGAAAATTCTAAAGGGCTCTCTGGGAGTACGTGTTGATCTGGAAGGCCAACTGTTGAAAGATTATGAAAAATTATATGATCCAATCCTTTTGATTTTGATGATTACTAAAAGCCATTGAGTTTATTAAAGGATGTAATGAGTTTATGAAATGAAGCAACAAATTTACTTTGAACAATCAATGAGAATGAGAATGCTCAAGTTTAACTTTTATCAATTTTGATTGTGACTTTAAACTCAATATTCAAACTTTCAAAAAGAAATGTTATAATTCATGTTTTATTCTAAAAGCTTATGGATTAGTTCATGAATCACTTCTAAAGATTAATTCTATTGATTTCATGTCAAAACAATGAACTAAAATGAATCTGGAACGATTTTAATGTCAATCAGAAAAATTTCTGATTTTTGATACGTTCCGGAGCCGACTCCTGAGTTTCAGAGTCGACTCCGCTCAGTGTACAGAAATGTGCATCTGTGTCGAGTCGACCCCTGATTCTGTCGAGCCGACTCCTGGACTGTGCGAGTCGACTCGACTCAGACGGCAGAAAGACTGAGCATTTCTGAGTCGCCTCACGAGTCGACTCCCAGACTTTTCGCTCGAGTCGACCCCAATTTTCTTTTTTGTGGATTCGATTGCTCGAGCCGACTCGCACAGTCCCGAGCCGACTCCCCGACTTCTGGGCGGAAATTTTTAATGACACATCAGCTCCAACGGATATATTTTTGAATAACGGCTATTTTTCTTTGTTTCTAACGGCTATATTGTTTCAGAATCTATAAATAGAGGAGCCATTCAACAAAGAAAGAAGAGAAAGATATAAAGAGAGAAAAGAAGAAATTCAAAAGAGGGAAAAACAGAGTGTTATTAGAAAAATCTTTTAGCTCAAAGTAGAGAGATTCAAAAGGAGTGAAATCCAAGTGAAAGATTCGTCTACTCCTTCTCATCATTCCACAAAAGCCAGAAGAAAATCCAAGTGCGTTTCAAAGGTCAAATCTGCGGATTTTCAAAAGAGGGAAAAGATTCATCTCAACTCCAAAAGTCTTCAACGGTCAAGAATCTAGCTGAGGCGTGATTCAACACTTCTAGAGGAGTTGAAGAGAAGAAGGGAGAAAGCCCAAGCATCTACCATCGGCAAAATATCAGGCTTTTCTAACCTTATATCATTTTGTACTTAATTTGTATATCTGCTCAAGGGGAGCACTTTATTGTTCAAACTCAATCTTTATTATTTGTTTGCTGATTCAATCTGTGGATTGAATTAGTGGAGGTTGGCATACCTCGTTGCAAGCCGGAGTGCTTGTGTTGGGTTAGTTGTGAGCCCTAGAAAAACAACTTGTAGGGTTTTGTGCTGGTAAGCCCGAGTTAAAACCAGCTGGGTTCGTTGTGCACCCGTGAAAACAACAAGTTTGAGTTGTGAGCTTGTAAAACAACTCGGCTGTAATCTAGAGAGATTATAGTGTGGACCCAAGTGAGTCTTGGGAGTGGACGTAGGTGTTGGTTGCACCGAACCACTATAAAAATATCTTGTGTTTGCCGTGCCTAATTGTCTCTTCTCTATCTCTCATATACTTGTGTTTGTGCTTTGCTTATTAGTTAATCCTTTCACTTGCACATCTCATTTTAAATTGCTTAAAAGTCTTAAATTTTTAAGAACCCAATTCCCCCCCCCTCTTGGGTTGCCATCTGGGCCAACAATTGGTATCAGAGCATAGTGCTCATTTAGAGTTTGATCTCACGATCAAGAGCTAAAGGTCATTATGGCAACACAAAGTGGTTCTAGTTTTGCTGAAGGTCATTCTACGAATAGACCTCCACTTTTTAATGGCTCAAACTATTCTTATTGGAAAGCTAGAATGAGGATATTCATTCAAGCTTCTGATTATGAGCTTTGGGGTGTTATATTAAATGGACCTAGTACACCCACACACCTTATTGATGGCACTATTGTTCCAAAGCCCGAAAGGGATTGGAATGATAATGATAGGAGAATGGCTCAACTTAATGCCAAAGCCATTAATATCTTATATTGTTCCTTAGATTCAAATGAATTCAACCGCATCTCTACTTGTAATTCCGCTAAAGAAATATGGGATAGGTTGGAAGTACACATGAAGGAACAAACCAAGTAAAAGAATCAAAGATAAATATTTGGTTCATAAATATGAATTGTTCACAATGGAACAAACTGAAACCATCACATGCATGTTCACTAGATTCACCGATATTGTGAATGGTTTGAAAAGTTTAGGAAAAGTTTATACTAATGCTGATCTTGTTCGCAAAATACTCAGGTCATTGCCAAGATCGTGGGAAGCAAAAGTCACAGCAATCCAAGAAGCCAAAGACCTCAATGCACTACCCTTAGAGGAGCTTCTAGGATCTCTCATGACCCACGAATTGACAATGAGGCAGCATGTTGAGGAGGAAACAAAAAGAAGAAAACTTTTGCCCTCAAGACTGCAGAAATGGAAGAGAGCAGCAGTGATGATAGTGATGAAGATAATGATGAAACTGCTCTCTTGGCCAAGAAATTCAGAAGATTTTTGAGGAAAAAGAAACCCTTCCAAAAAAGAAATTTGGACAAAATGGAAGGAGAAAAGGAAAAGAAAAAGGACAAGGACAAAGAAAAAGAGAAAGACCCCTTGATATGTTATGAGTGTAAGAAACCGGGGCATTATCGATATGATTGTCCTTTTGAAAAAGACCTTCAAGAAAAAGAAGAAAGCATACATGGCAACATGGTCTGAATGAATCTTCTTCGAAGAAGAAGAACAAAAGAAGTTGCAATATTTGTTTCATGGCCAACGACGACGACAACGACAATGAGGTAAGTTCCGAAACCTCCGAAATGATGATTTACATTTGATGAAATGTTTGAAGCTTTTAATGAACTAATGATAGATTTTAAATTGTTGAAAAAGAAATTTAAATCTGTGAAAAATGATAATGTTAGTTTAGCTAAAAGTAAAAATGAATAGCTTTAGAAGTTAAAACTTAACTAATGAAAAAGAAGAACTTAGGAAAGAAAGAGATAATCTTAATCAAGAAATAGATTTATTAAAATCTGAAACTAAAAACTCAACTAAAGATTTAAAAGATCAAATAGAAACTTTAGCTTTAGATAAAGAACAGCAAGCTAAAGAAATTGACTCTCTTAAGAAAGATGTTAAAAAATATAAGGACATTGTTGAGAAATTCACATTAAGTTCAACTAAACTTAACATGATCCTAGATAGTCAAAAAGCTTTTTGACAAAGCTGGGCTAGGATATAACACATTAAGAAAACAGAAATCACTAAAGAATATTTTTGTAAAAGCCAACCAAAGTAATATAACTTGTTTTAAATGTAATGAAAAAGGTCACAAATCCTTTGAATGCAAAACATTAAAAATAACAACAAGTTAAATATTAAAGCTAAGAAAATATGGGTTCCGAAAGGAACAATTTTTGTTGCTACTAACCATGAAGGACCCAAGAAAGCTTGGGTACCTAAACATAAAGTTTGATGATATTGCAGGAATGTCTTGTAGCCAAAAGATCAAAGAAAAAGTGGTATCTTGATAGTGGCTGCTCAAGACATATGACGGGTGACAAAGAGGAATTCATCACCCTAGAAGAAAAGAAAGGTGGAGTTGTGACGTTTGGCGATAACGGTAAAGGTCAAAAATTATGGGCCTTGGTAAAGTTCGCATAACTCCATCTATATTATTGATAATGTACTTTATGTTAATGGTTTGAAGCATAATCTAATTAGCATAAGTCAATTATGTGATAAAAACTTTAATGTTTCATTTAAATCTTCTTATGCACTGTAACTAATTCTATTGATGATAGCATTGTTTTTACTGGTTATAGACATGGCAATGTATACTTAGTTGACTTAGACAAAACTATCTGAGTAGTCATTGCCTAATTGCTGACAATGCTAACATAAATGATATTAGTTGGTTG